>JAAXCT010000195.1:600000-902765 GCA_012490785.1 Eragrostis nindensis
AGCTTTTCCTGTTCTACATGCCATGTGTGGCGAATATGCTAGATACTTCAACCAGATTTCGATGGATAAGACTCGGTGAAATCTGCAATCTGAAATCTTCTTGGCCTAAGGAGTTTCCTGGAACCTAGGGCAGCTTAGTTATAGAGAGAAACCAACAAATATGTTCAATACCTCAGTACGTTTATATTTGCATATTTGCGAAACAAGTAGTTTGACATGATCGTTTCTTCCGTGCACTTTGACCGTTTCAGCCTGAACTTGACTGTTCAATCATATCCATTGCGTAGGAATCGGGGTGGAAAATTATAACTTCCACATAGATATACAAGTACTACATCAGACGTCCAAAGTCACCAATGCACGGCTTGAGTTTTTTATTACGACGATGAATAGGTCCGGCTGGGCGTAGCTAATTTCCCGCGTTCCTCATCTTTTTCATGAAACATTGCTTAGGTATGTTTTGAAAAGAAATAAAAATATTTTTGAAGGAAAATGCTAATTATCACACCATTTCATTTAACTCATTACACATTTCGATGCTTCGTAAGTGACACCGGCTATGAGAAGCCGTGTTTCTATGTGGTATAGATCACATCCATACCCTACTCATTCTACATGCGTCAAAAGTTTGCACCTTTGTGGGTGTAAGTTGGAACCTTATCTTGTTCCACTCTCGTAATTGTTAGTCATATTATCTAGACTTTTCTAGGAATATTGTAGACTTTTAGTAGACTGGAAAAGCAAATAATGGTCGGTCAATATTGGTGCGTTTGTGAGTTTTTTTTTCCAAAGAGGGCCGAGAATTCCATGGAGACGAGTGCTATATATGGGCAATTGTGCATGGCCAGCAGATTGACTGATTTTGGATAAACATACATTAGAATTGACTTGTATAAGCCGGCAGTACCTTTTGGAATGTTTACTTCATGGGATCTGCTAATTTTCAGTCACTTGAAAGTTTGATAAATTTTCAGTTACCATCTATAACCACTAGATCTAAATCGGAGGGTCTATAAAATAACAATTTCTCTATAGTCTATACATTAACAGATTTTCACCATCCATCTACACATACATAAACCTACAAAAATAAAAACAAGTAAAAAAATAAATTGGAGACATCGACTGAAAGTTTTGATTACCTTTGGTCGAAGAATAGGAAATCTGTTACTTCATCACGCTGTAATAACCTTGTCTCCGTGCATGTCCTCGTTCGCCTGAGACCGAAACCTTTTTTTTTCGTAGAAACTGAAAGGGCTCACCTGGCGCCGATCAGCACTTTACTGATGTTGGCTGAAACCTGGTTGACATAGCACACCAACATAGAATATTAGTGACACAAGTTAGCCAAACTCCTAGCAGTAGGTTTTGTCAAATTGCTAGATAATGAGAGGAATTCTAAGGTTTCTTTAGCCAAGATCCTCGGAATAGGGATATGATTGTTCCTTAACCTAAGTGCCCTTCCTATGGCATTTTTTTGGGACTGCCTGCTACACACCATCCCTAATCATGCACTATAGTATCTACAATGCCAAAAAGGATATCTTGTCTCTACTTGCATGAAACACACACTGGACCATCATATGGTCAGTTTTCAATAAAAAATACATCTCTTATGCAGGTTACCTACAGAGGCACACATTGGACCGTCATCATGTGCTCAGTGTTCCAGAAGGAGGGAGGAATGCAGCTTGCTACAAAATGCATAACTTCATTTGAAAGTGTTGACAACGGAGATCTTCATTAAGCACGCGTGGAGGTTTAACAATAAATTAAGCTTATAATGAACATTTGTTTTGCTATATCTTAGCTGTGTTTGTTTGGTTGATGGGTGTACGTACTATGTGGATGGCGGAGTCCACCCTACAAATAAAACTTTGTAATAATTACTGGTTATATATTGATCTCAGGATGTTTTATCTTCTTGATGAAATAGATTTTATTTCGTCTAAAGAATCCTAACAATTGTAGTATATTGTGAAATTCTTACATGTGGCGCCCTTGAATATACTGATACCTTCAAAATATTTGCTATGTGGTAGCCTCGTTATGCATGATGGTGCAACTGCACAAACAAGGTGAACCTACACATACTACTACAAGATTCCAACGCTGGAAGACGAAAGTCCCCTAGAACAACATATATAGATATTATTCCTCCGGCGAATAAAATAGCAAAACAGTAGGGGAACTGGTCGATTCTAGTAGTGACATGTGGTTGATGATCTGGCAAACTCTGGCATTAGGTTCAGTTAACCGTCCGTTGATATGCGTGTTGCTTCGTTGATTTGTTCTGAAATAGCGTGCTCATAACATCCTCTCTTTAGAAACAAACAACTTGTGTGGATAATAGATGATTCGTCGAGGTAGCATCAGCATATATAAATATGCTTATTATTTGAAGACTGATGTGGTAGTAAACTAGTAACCAAGTAATCAATCAAAACATTGATTGTCGAACCATCTAAACAAGTTAAAACGTGCACGCATGTAATTATATTGAGGATTCTAATTGATTGAAGTGTTCAAGCTAAGTAAGTCTGTCAGTGAAGAATGAGTTTTTTTCCTTCGCAATCTGTGTTGTCTGGGTCTCTCAATAGTATTACCTCTGCCCAAAACAACCTTATTTCTTAATTGATCAAAGTCAAACAAATTTAACTTTGACCATTTTTTTATAAAGAAGAGTATCACCAATGACAATATCAAATAAGTATATTATAAAACATAAATGGTATGATGCATCTTCTGATACTAATTTCATATGCTAAATATTCATATATTTTCCATAACCTTTAATCATATATATTTTTCAATAATCTTATTGGGGGGAGAAGGGAGTATCTGATAGAGATTTTTGCATCAGGTGATTTATGAGTCCCGTGATGGTAGTGATTGACATGTATGTTGCTGATTTAAAGGCCCGATTACAGAACCTCATAATTGATTGACACATTGGTTTTTAAATGAAAAGGCAGGTACATGCTCTACACAAATTGTTGGCTGGTGCATTAAAACTCTGATGATTGATGAGCTTGTATAACTGTTCCATCAATAATCATGCATTAAGAATCAGGTAACTGTTTGGAGATGCTAGCTAGATTAATTCGGGCCTACTATATGGAAGTACAAATGCTTTCAGATGCAGATGACTTCATGGAATTCTGCAGATAACCGAAAGACTCAACCAAAACATGTAAATACCGAGTAAACGATCAAGAACGGTTGGAATATAAAAATAAAAACATGTAACACAAATTACTTATTTTTATTGGAGTGTATTTGTTCATTTTCAACATATCTAGTGGACAATTTATTCCGTGCAAGTACGATATCTATGTCTATTCATAATATTCCACAGATCTAGTAAGGACTCTGGCCAATAAAGTTGCCCGGCGGGTTGTAGTTGCAGGTGATGAAGGTGTCGCCGTTGTTGCAGATAACGCGCGCGCAGCCAATGGTGGTGGAGTCGCGCCACACCACCTGCGTGTAGTGCCCGCAGGACTGACCTTCTGGCGCCAAGCAGCTGTTGCTGCCGTGGTCGTAGTACTGCTTCTCCGCCACCCACAACCCGACAGCGTCCGATGCTGACCAGCCGCTGCCGCCGCCCCAGAAGAGGTTCTCGCCGTACGGACCGCCGGAGTGCTGGAGGGCGCAATCGCCCTGACGCTGCTGCGCATAGTTCTGCGCGTAGGCCGCCACGTTGTCGTCCCATGTCACCGGTCCGACGCCCACGTCAGCACGCGCTGCGTTGTGCAGGTCCACGTAGTCCTGCGGCAAGTTCTGAGCTGTGGCAGTGGCGGCTGCCATGGCGAACGCCATAGCTACCAACGCCAACTTCGATGAGTAGTGGAGCTGCATTGCTAACTAATTAATGAACTTATCAAGCTTGAGAGAATTGTGGACTCGTATATATATGTATGTGAGCTTGCTGGTTAGCTATTACTGTTGTGGTCGATGCATGATGAGTTGCGGCCGGAGAGGGGGTACCTATAGTTCCATCACTACAGGAAATCGCAAGTTCGCCGTGTGCCACCAGCACACGGTAAAAGCACAATTACACACGGCGAACATTTTCGCCGTAGGCGGCCCACGGCGAAAGTCCGACGGCGGACAGGCCCAACGGCGAAGTCCGTTTCGCCGTGTGCCCTAAGTCGAGCACACGGCAAAGACAGTTGCCATGGGCCTGGGACGGCACACGGCGACTCTGAGACAGTGACGGCGTGAGGGCGTCGGCGCAAAAGGCATAAGCCTATGTTCGCCGTGTGCCGGCACGATGGCACACGGCGAAGTGGAAAAGTTTGCCGTGTGCTTCTGGACCAGCACATGGCGAAGTATTAAAGTTTCCTGTGTGCTTCTGGCCCAGCTCACGGCGAACTAAAGGTCATTTGCCGTGTGCCTTCTCTTCGGCGCACGGCGAACTGACCAAACTTTTGCCGTGTGCCGGGTATGGCACACGGCAAAGCAACCATACAGGTTGCAAGTATGGTCACTTCGCCGTGTGCTCTCTCCCTGGCACACGGCAAAGTGACCATACAGGTTCTACTTTTTTTTTGTTTTTTTAGCCTCGGACATCACATATATCACATAAATCATTAATATATCACACATACCAATATATCACATATATCATCAATACGACACATATAGCACCAAAATGTCACATATATAATTCATATGTCACATATATCATCCATACGTCACATATATCACAAATATATCACAAGCTTCACATAACATCACATATATCGTCTCAAAGTTCACATAACAACACATATCGTCCACGAGTACGACAAGTCACAATTACCACAAGTTCATGTCATTCACTGAGGTGGTGGGTCGAAGGGCGGCACCGGTGTGACCAACTGCTGCTGGAGGATGGTCGGTGACATGTTCACTGAGGCATTCGATGCCGCTGATAGATTCTGCAGAAAATATACAACATTGCAAGCGAGACAAGAATCAATTTCTAGGTGATTGTAATTTTCTAGGTTATCTAAGTCTCTAAGTGGTTGTAAGAATCAATTTCAACGAAGTCTCTTAAGTGATTGTAAGTTTGTCAGTTCTCTAAGTCTCTAATATTTGAAATGAATGAACAAGGTTATGAAGTAGGTCACCTGAGGAGTCACAGGAGCCTGATGTGACAAAAGAGGAGGCGGTGGTAGTGGTTCTCCTGCTGCCAAACTAGCATGCATGGTTTGAATGTATGCATACATGTTGGCCATGTCCTGCTGTCGCTGCCTTCTCTCTTCGGCCAGCTCGGCCTACAATACAATTTTTCATCCCAATGTTACAATGCAAGGCGAATAAGTGATTAGTTATTGAATAATTGATTAATGAAGCAGAAATAACCTCGAGGTGCTGCACACGTAGCTGTGCAACGGTCTGTCGTGGGCATATGGCTGGGGCATTGGCTGGGTCCCTCGCTCGAATCTGGGAGAGGGTGGGACAGCTGGTCGAGTCTACACTGCCGTCGCCTATGATCAACCGGACATGCTTCTCGCCTCCTCCCGCCCTCATGATCAGCTCGCCATCAAGAGGGTGGGCGCTCGGATCCCACTCCGGCCCATACACCTGCCTGCCCACCTCCGTGTACGCAGTGATGCGGGAGTGGACGGTGGGGTTGCTGTACGCCAAGGGCGGGTCGTTGGGGTCGTAGGTGGTCTCGGAAGCCTTCCCTTGTGGGCCATAGCCCATCCCACGAACTCGGGGCATTCAGCGCCTTCATGTGTCTGGGACTGCAAAAAACAACAAGTTAATTACAATTTATGCACGATTGAGAGTTATAACGAAGAAATGAATCCCCATACCAATCGAGCCCTGTACTCCTCGTTGCTAAGGCTGCCCTGATGGTGTGATGGGCCCGGCATCAGCGCACGCCGCTCTCGGCTAGCGTTGTGCATTCCTCCCACTCCCGTGTGAACCACTTGTCGACGATGCGTTCCCAGCACGGGGAATCATTACGGCACCACCACGCAGGCACCTAGACGTGATCAAGTGACAGAGATGTTAGAGAATCAAATTAAGCGATGTACTAAATGGAAGAATAAATCTAAATTTACCAACAAATATTGCTCCTTTGTCAGCTTCATATCTCTAGCCACTTCTTTTGTGACGCGTCGGTGCTCGTGAGTGGCACAGTAGTTGATGACGCACTGAACTTGCGCCTCGTAGTGCATGTCCTTCACGAGCTTACGGCATTTGTTGTGAGCCACAACCTTAGCCTCATCCTCGTGCCCCGGCTCACACGTATAGAAATCCTGCATGTAAACACAAGCTATTCAGTCGTTGTTACATAATTAAACAATGAATGCGATGAAAATTGAGGAGTGTAGTGCCAGAAAGACTTACCCATAGCTCTCCCACCACCCGATCCGCCTTGGAATCCCAGCGCCTGTTTAATTGGTCCAACTGATCTGGGGCGTGACAGTAGTGCTCCCATGTCCACGCTGGCCCGTACCTTCCCTTAAGGTGGACCTGGCCTGGGAAGTGCTGCCTGCACAAAGTACCCAGGATGCCGTTTACCTTGCGCTTGTGAGCACCTGGGGTGACTACTTTCCAATTCCTGCCAAAAGTGATTAAGATTAAATATTAGTTTCCATAGTAATTTCCAATATACTAAATGAAAAAGTAGTGATAACATATTAAATTACTTACAGTGGCGGCTTAGGTCGAATCACCGGGCGTCCGGCGAGAGGTATCGGCCTGTCAGGGAGTCGAGAGGGACCTCGCAACCAGATAGCAGGCTGCTCCACCTGCTCCTCCTCCTCCTCCTCCGCCTCCGCCTCCGCCTCCGCCTCCTCCCTCCTCCTCCTCCTCCTCCTCCTCCTCCTCCTCCTCCTCCTCCTGGTGCTGCTCCTGAGGCACATCCTGCGCTGAAGACCGAGTTCGCGTACTCTTGCCGCTGCTCACTCGACCCCGGCCGCTGCTCGTCCCTGGACCCTTGGGGCCACCCTTCCCCCGACCCATGCCTCGTGTGGAACCCAGAGGTAAATCGGTACTTGGCATCACTCTTCTAAAAAGAGACGCGCACTTGCGCACTGCGCTGCCTCCCACCATCTTTTCTCAGTCACCCGCAATTAAAAACAGTAAAACAATTAGGACATATAAAGTAAACATAATATTTTAAGATGAAATAAACAACTCAATAATATTTTAGTACGGATCTTACATGTATTAGAAATAATCGACGTGATCGGGATTAGTTGGATCGTTTGTCTCGTCGTCACTATCATACATGTCGAGATCACAATCAGGCACGTGCTCCGACGGAGGAATGTCCTCATCAATCCCTAAGTGTACTGCCTCAAGTAATTCTAAATCATTCGCATTGTAAACGTCATCTCCAGCATCCTCGTCATCAACCCTTTCATCATCCTCGTCTACTTCCATTTCCATTGCTCCGGTTAAGTCTATCTCTAATGTTCCTTGTAACCCAGCTTCTTGAAAGAACTCTCCGTCATAGGTGTTTGGGTCTTGTGCACAACATCCCAACCCTGAAGACGTTTGTCGGTTTTGCACGGGTATGAGGTATAATACACTTGTGTCGCTTGTTGAGCCACAATATAGACATCGTCTCCTGGATAGACGGATGATTGTCGAATTTCGACTAGTCCAACCTTTTCATGGGTCCGCCGCACTTGGTTAGGATCAAACCAATGGCATTTGAATACCACAGGCTTAAGAGGTTTGCAACCATTAAATGTAAGTTCGTATATTTCTTCAATTATTCCATAGTACTCGACCCCATCTTGCGATGTCGTACAAACTCCGGAATTTGTGGTTGTCCGATTGGGTCGACTTTCATCGTGCTTTTTTGTGTGAAAGCGATATCCATTCACATCATAGCCGCCGTACGACATTACCCTAGTATCGTATCCATTGGCAACCTGTCTCAACTCGGGACACATGGACGAATCGTTTTGGCCCTTTTGTTTGAACCAAGAAATGAAATCGGGCGATCCACTTCCCGCACCCTCTTTAAGAAGGGTATCAACTTGCTGCGCGGTCGGTGCCCTTTTTCTCACCTAGAATTGTTGCAGAAATTCTCTGTACAAAAGAAAAGAAAAGAAAATCGAGACGGATTAGATGAAGATTAGTGACCATCCACTAGAAATAATGTAGTGCGATATCAACTTACTCAATGTATGGCTTCACTTCGGAAAGGTTGGTCAACACATACATCATGATAGTGCGGTACTCTGCATGTTGCAAGGTCTTAGCAGTCCGAACACTTGCACTTCCAAGTTGCCCTACGAACAGGCTGAGCTTCGATTCATTTTCGTTTGCATTGTAACGAGGGGTGATTATGCACGCTTGGAAGGGTGTCAGCATAGTATTTTGTTGTGAAGTTTGATACCTCCTCAGTTAAGTATGCCTCTGCCATGGAGGCTTCAATCTTGCACTTGTTTTTACATTTGGTTCAGAGAACCTTTTGTTGTCTCTCAATTGAATAGCACCAACGGCCATGCGCAGGTCCACACATTCGTGCCTCACACGGAAGGTGCAGAATCATATGCTCCATCGGATTGAAAAAACCGGGAGGAAAGATCTTCTCCAACCACTACAAGGTTTTAGGGCTAATGCCACCAATTTTTTTGCAACAATGTGATATTGGTTGCAATACATAGAGCCTATTGCGACGGTTGTCAATTTTAGTTGCAATAGAAGGACATGTTGCCACTGATTGTGTAGTGTTGCGATTTAAATTTTGATAGTTGCAATAGCTACTATATATCGAAACGAATAAATTTGTGTTGCATTTACGACATAGTTATTTCCATGTTTTTTCTAATGGTTGCAATAGTTGAGAATGTCGCAACGAATATAGAACGTTGCTATTAGTGCTATTGTGTGTTGCCAAAAGTTTATGTTATGGCAACATAAATCTGAATTGTTGCAAAAAGAGTCTTAGATATAGCATCGCAAATCTGGATCGATGCAATAACTCTTAGATATAGCAACGAAAACCAAAATCGTTGCCACTGATTGTGTAGTGTTGCAATTTAGTTTGAAAGAGTTCAAATTTGAAATTCAAAACTTTCAAACGACCTCGGATGGACAAACGACCAAAATGAAAGTTGTAGATCTCGAAAAGTTATGAAACTTTGTATTTGACAACTTTTCTATTTGAATTCATTTAGGGCCTCAAACAAGCACTTGACACTTGGTTTAATCTAATATATTTGGATTCAAAACAGAATATGGGCACATGTGATGCTGTGGTGTAGTGGTAGAGGGGCTCCATGTGCAAGCTGGAGGTTGTGGGTTCGAATCCTGGCGGCCGCGTAGTGTGTGAAAAATAACACACTTGCGACTTGATGATGGTAACAGATGGGCTGGCTGATGGGCCCTCCCCCATTAAAAAATATATTTTTGCTATTTTTAAAACGTATTTTTCAATTCAAAATTTCTACCATACGTTGTTGCAATAACCACTATAGCAACAACGATTGTGGCGTTGCGTGTGCAAGCTATCGTCACACACCACACGTCGTTGCAACACACCAAAGTTATGGCAATGTCTCAAAAAGGTGTTGCGATACCCTATTGCATCGGCCGCACTTGCAACACCTCCCAACGCCTATATTTAGTTGCAATTGCTTAATATTGCATCAAAAATACCCATATTGCAACACTTTTGAGCCGTGGTGCCAGGGTAATTTTCTTGTAGTGAACTTACAAAGCAACACAGGAGCTATTTTTTCCATTTCTGCTACCAGGGTCCGAGGCAACTCCTTAGCACAAAGGGTGCGGAAGAAATAGCTTAACTCTGCCAGCACTAGCCACACATTGTCAGGGAGGTAGCCTCTAACCATAACCGGAAGGAGCCGCTCAATCCATATGTGGTAGTCATGACTCTAAGTACCATTGATTCGCATGGTACTTAAGTTTACCCCCCTCCTGAGATTCGCTGCATACCCATCGGGGAACATTAAAGTTTTAAACTATTCTAGTACTTCCTTCTTTTGGTGCCTCTTCAGTACAAAATCGGCTGGAGGCTTTTTCCATCTCTTGCCGTCTTTGGGAGGCGGAATGTTGAGCTTTGGTCTATTGCATAACCTAGCTTGATCCACTCTAGCCTTAACGTTGTCTTTTGTCTTATCAGGAATGTCCATAATTGTACACCAGCTTGCCTCGGCGACATTCTTTTCAGTGTGCATAAGATCAAGATTATGTGGAAGAAGAATGTGCTTCATGTAGGAGAGCCTCCACAGGCCACACTTCTGAGTCCAGGCATGAACCACACCATATCCCACAAAGCCATCACCTCCTTCATTTGCTTGGAGCGCGTCTAACTGCTCAAGAACAGCGGCACCTGTCAAAAACTGCGGCGGCGGGTCTTCAACCACCACACCCTTTGTAAAGTTCTTTACGTCCCGTCTGAATGGATGGTCCATAGGGAGAAATTGTCGGTGTTTGTCGAACGCAACATACTTGCCACCCTTTTGTAACCAGAAGAACTGGACAGCTGACTTACATACTGGGCATGGGAACTTCCCGTGGATACACCAGCAGCAAAATATCCCATATGCTGGATGGTCATGCATGGAGTGCATGTACCACACTTTCATTTTGAAGTTTCTCTTTGTTGCTCGGTCGTATGTCCATACCCCAACATCCCAAGCATTTTGCAAGTCATCAACCAATGGATCCATGTACACACTCATATTATTCCCCGGGTGTCCAGGAATTATCAACGACAAGAATATGTTTTGTCGTTTAAACATGACGCCCGGAGGGAGATTGAGAGGGATAACGAACACAGGCCAACAAGTGTATGGAGCAGACGACATTCCATAAGGATTGAACCCATCTGTCGCCAACGCAACACGTACATTACGAGCATCCTCAGCTTCCTCAGGATACTTGCTGTCAAAATACTGCCATGATTCGGCATCGGCTGGATGTACCATATTCAAAGGACGATATCGTTTGCCTTCTTTGTGCCATGTCATCTGTTTTGCGGTTTCCTCGGTCATGTATAATCGAGTATGAACGGGAGATACCGTAGGATTTTCACAGGGATTTCGAGTTGCCTCTTAATACCATCACTAGAGTCTACCTCCAGGTACCTAGAGGACTCACATTTGGGACAGTACTTTGCATCCGCGTGCTCTTTCCTAAACAAGACGCATCCCTTCGGACAGACATGTATCTGCTCATACGGCATCTTAAGTGCACGAAGGAGTTTCTGTGACTCATACATGTTGCGTGGCAGACTGTGACCACCCGGAAGAAGGCTACCAAAAACCGTCAACATATTATCAAAGCCGTCTCGGCTGATGCCAAGCTGAGATTTCAACGCCATTAGCCGCCCGACAGCATCCAGCTGAGAAACATCCGTATGGTCGTGAAATGGTTTCTGTGCCGAAGACAACAAGTCGTAATAGGCCCTTGCGGTAGGCTCTGGCTGATCCTCCCCAACATGACTAGGTCCTTCATCGAAGTGTGCCTGATGAAAGTCATGTAACATATCCCCGCACCCGGCATCAGAATCATATTCCTCGATGCGTTGCCTCATGACCTCGTGCCTTGCTCGATGGGCTTCACCATGGCAGATCCACCTGGTGTAGTTTGCCACAAACCCATTGTTGCAAATGTGTTGACCCATTTTCAACTTTGTTTGATATATCTTGTTCTCACACTTGGAACATGGGCACACTGCTTTACTCTGTCCTAATTCAAATGCCTTTTTCAAGAATCCATCGACCTTGTAAATGAAATCTGTGTCGTAGTCGCGCTTACCCCGCCAGCCCGTGTACATCCAGTCACGGCTATCCATCCTTTAACATACAAGCAGGTGTTATAAAAATCAATTTCATCTACACGATGCCTATCATGCCCTAATAGGTGAAGGATGGAAACTAACCCCATGTACACATCCACGGGCTGTCCAAAAAAACGTGGACAATTCGAAACAGATACGGTTGTAGATATGCAAACATCTGCATATTTCCAACCGTATCTCTTTCAAACGGGAGACGCCTAACTAGTTTACGTGACCTATGAACATGATATCAAGGAGAGGTTGTTTATGTCTCACCTTGCTACGCTGCGAAGGAGGGTCCTCGGGCAGGGCCGGCGCGAGGTCGAGGCAGGCCGCGAGGACGGGGAGGGCGGCGCGGGCGCGGGCCGGCGGGGCCGCAAGGTCACGGCGGCCAGGTCGGGAGGGCGGCTCGGGCGCGGGGGCGCGGGCCTCCGAGGTCGATGCGGCCAGCTCGGGTGGCGGCGCAGCGAGGTCGGGGGCGGGACACCGGGTGGCGGCGCGCAGGGCGGGGAGGGCTGCGGCAGGGCGGCGCGCCGGCGCGAGGTGGTGGGGAGGAGCCGCCGGAGCCGCTGCGGCAGGGCGGCGCGCCGGTGCGAGGCGGCTGGGTGGGCGGCGCGGTGGGCGATGGCGGGGAGGGGAAGGGAGGGCGGAGGGGAAGGGAGGGCGGAGGGGAGGGCGGCGGGGAGGGCGGTGGCCGGGAGGGTGTAACGGCGGCGGAAGGGCGGCGGCGATGTGAGTGAGAGAGCTCGAGGGAGAGTGAGTGAGGGAAAGAGCGGTCGGAGAGCGCCCGGCTATGTCCCGATCCATATTTCACAGTGTGCCAAGACCTCGGGCACACGGTGAACTATATTGTTCGCCGTGCGCCCCTGGCCAGGCACACGGCGAACTATTGGTACCCTAGGGTTTTATACATTGGCGGAACTTCCGACAGATGTCAGAACTTCCGTCACTGCCTAAAGTTGGCCTACAGAAACTATCTGGCGGAACTTCCGACGGACGTCGGAACTTCCGCCGTTTTCGGTACCCTAGGGTTCTATACATTGGCGGAACTTCCGACGAACGTCGGAACTTCCGACATTTTCGGTACCCCAGGGTTTTATGCCTTGGCGGAACTTCCGATATATGTCGGAACTTCCGTCACTGCCTAAAGTTGGCATACATAAATTTCTGGCGGAACTACCGTGGAATGTCGCAAGTTCCGTGACTGTTGGTCTTTTTGGCTTTGGTTGATTGGTTCCTTCACTCCTCTTGCAAAGATAGGTTTGTGGCTAGGTTATAAGGTACTTGAGCACTTGAGCATTGCATGTAAGAATCATTCCACTCCTCTTGATAGTTCGGCATAAGTGAAAGCAAATGCAACAAGATATAGATTTAGCTCCCCCTAAAGATATGCATACACTTTCAAACAAAACATGTGGAAGAGCTCCCCCTATATCTTTAGAACCGTGGGGTGCCTAAACAAGTGAGCAAGTGATGAACAAGACATATAGATAATGTGATAGAAAGACAGCAACAAGATCACATCATCACACCACATCAACAAGATAACAACAAGCACTAGGATTTAAACAAGCACCATACGACATAAAACATAGTCTTTTACAATAAAGGTTTTGCAAATTGTCTTCAAACATTACACAAATCCAACAAGTCCAACAAACGAACGAACGATAGATAGATAGTGATCCACTCCCCCTAAATTCTCTCCCCCTTTGGCATCAAGGCACCAAAAAGGAAAGAAGGAAGGAGAATAAGGTAGGGAATCACTCGGAGCCCTCATCATCCTTGGTCTCCTCATCATCATCGGCTTCCTCATCATCATCACGTTGCATACGGGAAGAGGAAGCGGCATCACGCTCATTGTAGGCTCGGTGGGTTGCCTCATAGTGCTCTATGGGGTCATCAAACTGTGGTTCCTCATCTTCCTCCACCTCAGAGCCATCTGGAGAGCAAGGCAAGTTCTGAGCACGAAGAGATGACTTGAAGCGACGAGTTTGAGCTTTGATCCTCCTCTTGTTCTCATGAATCTCAACAGCATTGGAGCGACAAATGTTGAAGATGCCCTTGAAGAAAGAGAGAATAGTGTCAGAGACCGTCTGGGGCTTGGATGGCCTAGAGCGTCGAGGACGGCTGGAGGATCCATTAGGAGCAGCGGGTTCATAGGCAGCAGGTTCTTCATCATCAGCAACTGTGAGCCAGGCTGGTTTCTTGTATGGCTTGACTTGAAGCGGTTGATGCTTACACTCCTTGTCAAACACCATGTTGGTCTCTTGCTCAATCATGTACATGATGTATGGAGCATATGGAAAACTCCGGCGTGAATCAATAGATGCCTTGTAGATCACATCAAGAATCATACCAAAGACACAAAATTCAGCTTGATCATCATTCATTTGGTAGAGAATGGTCCGAGAAAGTCCAACAACTGAAGAGGCATCACCTTCCTTTGGGACAAGAGTCTTCCGAAACATGCGGTTCAGCACAAAGTAGAAGGGGCGGAGACCTTTTATGGTTCCAGGCTGAGCCTCTCTACCATAGTACATGGACCTCAGCTCATCTCCTTCCACAGATGGTGCAGTGGTGATGTCTTCTCTTCTCACATCATCCCTTCCAAAGTGAAAGTACTCAGCAAATTTCGTGGGAGTGATGGAGAAGTGTTGACCTTGAGTCATCCAATGAACTTTGCCATTTCTAGCCGGAGAGATCCAGAGAGTAGCATAGAACTGGCAGATCACTTCAGCATTCCAATCATAACGAAAACCCATCAACTCATACACATACTTTGCCTTGCATGCTGCAATAATCTCATTGAACACTGGATTTTGTTTGTCTTCCATGTAGGTCCAATCAATATACTGCATTTCTGATATGATGTACTTGTTTGGGTGCTTGATCACAAAAGAGTAGTAGAAGTCTTGCTGAAACCAAGTGTGAAAGCGGGGATCCTCAGCCTCTCTGTCTTCCTTCCTCCCTGGGTTAACTTGGTGATGTTCTCTGAGACGATTGACAAACCTCTTGTAGTCTAGATAATCGTGAAAAGGATTCTCAACAGGGGCATGAATGTGGACATTGGTCACATGAACCTTCTCCCCACTTGCACCACCCTCTTCTTGATCACCGGATGTAGCTGCCGCTTTTCCTTTGCCCCGGCTTGTGCTTTTCCGAGATGGCATGGTGGTACCACGTTCCACATGCATGGTTCTAGCTGTCTCCTCAATGCGGATACCACCACGTCCAGCAGCCCTTTTTCTAGGAGCTTGAACACGCTCATCCGCGGAAGGATCGGACTCATAGTAGCTTTGACTGTTGCGGTTCGCTGCCCTCTTCCGCCGACCCTGCCTTGAGTCCATCCTCAGTCCTACACAAAGCAGTCAGGAACAGGAGATAAGTACTGGGGATCAATCATGGTAGACATGGAGGAATTGAAACTTGTTTGAAAGCACTGCACAGCGGCAGAAGTTCCGACACGTGACGGATGTTCCGCCAATTAACGGAACTTCCGAGACCTGGCAGAACTTCCGTCGTTGTGCAGTCCCGAGCAAGAAACGTCCAATGTACACACATCCACCACGGGAAACAAGAGATCTTCTAGGATATCAAAGACTACTTGCTAGGGAACTAATCTATCCAAAAAGATTGAAAGGAAACCTCTTGTCTAAGAAGATCGGGAAAAGTGCTCTATAATACCTTTTTCAAGGGATTGGAGAGCGGGAGATCGATTCGAAGGTGAGCCACGGAAGTTTCGAGAGTTGGAGAAGCCTTTGAACGGATCCTCTTCAAAAATCCGTGGTTGAACGCCAAAATCGCCTTTGGAGCCTTAGGGTTCGGTTGGGTGAAAGAGAGAGAGTGAATGGATAGAATGAAGGGGTAACTTCTCTCCCTTGGGGGGTTAAACCCGAAGGCTGGCGGAAGTTCCGACAGGCGTCGAAAGTTCCGTCAATTGACGGAAGTTCCGGCGTCTGGCGGAAGTTCCGACGAAAAGTTTCTGTATAGATTTTGGGCGAGGTTGACGGAAGTTCCGATGTGTATCGGAAGTTCCGTCACTGATAAGAGGAATGTTGGACAGTTGGGGTTGTTTTCACTTGTCCTTTATCACCAAAACCCATAAGGGAGGCCTAGATGCACTTTCAGTTCTTTATAGCCTCGGACATCACACACATCATTAAAAATACACATATATCACATAAATCCTCAATATATCACATATATCACCAATATATCACATATATCATCAATACGACACATATATCATCAATACGCACATATATCATCAATACGCACATATCTCACCAATACGTCACATATATCATCCATATCATCCATATGTCACATAAGTTCAAATACATCACAAAGTCCACATAAGCAAATCCATAGAAATAAAAGGGTACATAAGTTCAAATACATCACAAGTTGACAACATTCACAACTGAAGTTCACATCTCAAGTTCACAACATTCACAACATAAGTTCACAATAGAAGTTCACAACAACAGTTCACAACCAAGCTCGCGGCGTCTCCGGTGTACTTTTCGTGAGTACTTGCCCCTTCGAGCGTCTTCTCATCTTTGGATTTAGCTGTAAAGGAGATGTGTTAGCAAAGAGACGGCTGGAATATTGTTTTAATTAATTCGATAGTTGTATAGATAAGCATTGAAGTTCAACTAAATGTACCCTTCGGTGTAGACGTGATGTCACATCATCTCAGTGAAAAATTCATGGTTGAAGGGACTTTTGAGAGTCCATATTATCTCGGTGGAACCTTCGTTTGATAGTGTCTCCAGTACTACGGTGCCACCTTCGTTTGATGGTGTCTCCGATACCACGGTCG
Organism: Eragrostis nindensis; assembly: GCA_012490785.1. NCBI lineage: Eukaryota > Viridiplantae > Streptophyta > Magnoliopsida > Poales > Poaceae > Eragrostis > Eragrostis nindensis. Next base: position 616,596 of record JAAXCT010000195.1, read on the forward strand.
AACCATCGCTTGATGAATCTGGTGCTTCAAGAAAGTAACCTGATGCATGAGGATCCGCATGAGGTAGTGCAGTTTTTGGACTGTCTAGGTGCTCAAGTTTGTAGTTAGGGGGCGATGTATAGACTGGTTGTAGCATACCTGCTTGCTGACGACCTGCTCCAAGTGTACCTCCTGTTCCGGAAGCCCCCGCACCCCCTCAACATTTTGTTGCAGAAATAGTGTGTAGAGGAGTCGTGGGTGGGTTTTTGCAGTAAGAGTGACAATTGTTAGAGGAAACAATGTAACATTATCGGAGCAAGGTTCTGTTGTAACTGCAGTTACCTTTGGCCTGAACTGTCTGTACATCCTCCGGGTCAGCTGGTTGTACATCAATCCAAATTGGCCATATGTTCATTAAGGTACCACTGCTTCTGCGGATGCCAATTTGGGCCTCCCTAGGTATAGTTGATGGGCGTGCATATGTTACCATGCCGAATGCGAGATCACTGCGCCTCAAACGGACTTGGGTAACTTCACATATGTTACTGAAGATTCTAGGTACTAGAAAGGACTGGCTCCAAAAGACTGGTGGCAGTCCAGTTACGACAATCTTCAGTGCTTGGATATTTTCGGTACTTTCTGGGGCTGTAGATTGTATCTCTAAGTTGGGAGTTCTGGGATCAATGGGTACTTCAATGGAACCATACAAGGGCGTCAGTGGTAACATCGAAATGCGATGTTCCTCAAATTTAAGGGCTGTTTTCTTCAAGATCTGATTGGTTGTCTCGAATGAGCCGGTACACAGCACATAATCAGTAAGGTACCGGGAGATCTGCTCTACCGGAAGCACCACACCCGTCTGCCTCTCTAAGGCTGACTTTATCATCGTGCGATCGATCTGAGTGTAGGCATATGGAGATTGGCTCTTCATAAGTACTACGAGGCCTAAAAGACTTGCATCATTGCATCTGACCTCAGCCTCATCAAAGATCATGATGTTTGGGCAGTGGAAAGACGCCATCAGTTGGTGCTCCGGTTCAGCTCCGAGGGCCTCTTCTCCTGCAAAATAAGATTGATGTGTAACTAGAATAAAATCTTCATGATTGATGTAACTTCATTATCCTACTCAATTGGATAATTAACTACATATGAAACTAAAATTGCTAACTGAGATTGCTAAGTAAAATTAGCTAACTAACTAATTTGTAAGAAAACAATCTTAAACTACTCTCGGGCTCTAGCTACCTTAAGTTTTTGTATTACTTTTCTCTATTCAAATTAACATCTGCATTTCTAGGCTCTAGCTACCTTAAGTTTTTCAAACTAAATATCCTTGGCCATGTGGGCATATATGACACATTTGTTTGTTTTATGTCATCTTCCACAAAAGATCTAATAATACTGTCTTATCTTCTTTCTTTTCCCTGCATGCATATCATATCAATTTGAACACCACAGAGACTGAGTTTCAATTTGCAATGATTTACATAGTAGCAATCAATTGGAACCAATCCGGTAATGAACCAACAAAGAAACTGAACCTTGCAGTCGAGAGGGAAATCACCGCTCGCCGGCGGGTGAGGGTGAGCTGAATGGAGCCGCTTGTGCGCCGCGCCCTTGGTGAGGAGCAGCGAGCGCGCGCCGAGCAGCGTGGCGATGGAGGATACGAGCAGCGTGGCGACGGGTAGGAGCAGTCGACGGCGCGGCCTTCGGCTGCGAGGAGGAGGCGGTTGAAGGCCGGGTCGGCGTCGATGAAGGGCTCCGGGTGGCCGGGGGCGCGGGCCTCGGGGCGGGTCGCCGGCGGCGCGTAGCTCGGGGGACGGGTGGCCGGGGGCGCATGCCTCGGGGCGGGTCGCCGGCGGCGCGCAGCTCGGAGGCGGGTGGCCGGGGGCGCGCGGCCTCGGGGCGGGTCGCCGGGGGCGCGCAGCTCGGGGCGGGTGGCCGAGGGCGCGCGGCTCGGCGGGCGCAGCGCGGAGGCGACGGAGGAGGCGCCGCGGCGGCGGAGGAAGGGAGGGCGGGTGGCGGCGGAGGGAGCGAGCGCCGGTGAGCCTGTGAGAGAGAGAGAGCGAGTGACAAACAAAGAGCGCGCGAGAGAGAAGGCGCTTCCGAAAAACGGCTAAGTCCTCGCCGATTCGCCGTGTGCCCAGATCCAATGCAAATGGCGAATAGAAACTTCACCGCGTGCCCAGATCCAAGGCACACGGCGAAAGTAAACTTCACCGTGCGCCGGTCAACGGCACACGGCGAACAAAGTAATTTTTGTTTTAATCAGGTTTTTTTAATAAATTTCTAAATGCGCATTTACTTGAGGATTTTAAAGTACCTTTTTAAAAAACCAATATAATGCCTTAGCCAAATGAATATTAATTTGGCACACACAAAAAATTGTTATTTCATTTACTTATTGGTGAAATTGAATTTATACAAATTAAAATGATATAATTGTCGGTTATGACATTAAAAATATCAAAATAGTCCGAAATATAACTAAAAATAAACGTGAAGCATTTTGTGTTGTCTATTGTGTATATAAGAAAGTTTTGAACTGAAATTCAAATTCGAACATCTTTGCATCTATGAACTTAACCTCATGTTTTCTATTCTATATAGAACTTCATCGGGAAATCTTCAGGTTGTAAACATCGTACATGACAAAAAATGCAAATTCTGCTATTTGCCAAAAAAATCACTTGCAAATTCTGCTGAATTGATTTTTAACAATGCAACTACTCTAACGAAGTCAATCTTCATTACCACTATCATTATCTCATAAATTGCGCTATATATGTCGATGTGACATACTTTTGCATATATAATGATTGTTCTTTGCCTTCATATCATCAAAATATGATGTTTTGATGATATGACCTTCACATCCGAGATCATTTGAAAATTTAAACATTTTAAAATTTGAAATCAGAAAGCTTATAATGATATTTTAAAGCATTAGACAATTTCAACTAACAAAATTGTCAACTTCAAAGTTGTACATATAGTTGAGCTCTCCAACTTTGGCATAGTACTTATGTACAACCGAGGTCATTTGAAAGTTTTAAAATTTATAATTTCAAATTAGATAATTTATAATAATATTTTGAAGTACTAAACAATCTCAAATACAAAAGTTGAAAACTACAAAGTTGTAGATCTAATAGAGCTGTATAACTGTGGTATAAAGTTCTTTTCCGTATGAGATCATATAAAAAAATTGTTTTCAGAACATGTGTCTACTAACTCTGTCTCATACAATCACACATATACTTCTTGTGAGATGTTTCAAGTTTGTAAACATTGTTATGAACATATGTGCAAAATCTTCTTTTCAAATTTTTATCACATCTCCACATGTCATACGATCACATCATGACAAATTTCATGATTAGGAGACTTCGTTTGAGTTTTATAGAATTTAAATACTATTCGGCCCCAAGTCCGTTGTAATGTTTCGTGAATATGATTTTTGAAATTTCGTTTCAACTACTAGATAAGGCCTTACACTAGCCTAAATATCACGAATATGATTTTCCACTAACTTTATTATATTATTTCATGCACTTGCAGTTCACATTTGACTTATACGATAAAATCCTTTGAATGAAATAAATTTGTTAAATATAGCAAACAAATTGAGAAATGTATCAAATTGGAATATGGAGTGCCAAGCAATATATGTGGGGTGAAGAAAAAGTTTGAAGGCCAAAAGTGAATATTTTTGTGTTACTTTGCCGTGTGTCGCTTTCAGGCACACGGCAAAGCCACGTGTTTACCGTGCGCCAACGAATGACACACGGCAAACTCGTGAGTTTGCCGTGTGCCAGAGAAAGGCACACGGCAAAGCCCTAACGGCCGGCACTTTTCTAACGGTCAGCGTCTGTGCACGCACTTTTTAATGTTTGCCGTGTGTTGAAAAATTGGCACACAACAAAGTTCTTGTTTGCCGTGTGCTTGACCTCGGACACACAGGAAAGAGTATATTTGCCGTGTGTCGGTACTTTGCCGTGTGTTTTTGGTTTGGCGCAGGGCAACGATGGCGTTTGCCGTGTGCCCGTAAAATTGCGCACGGCAAAGTTTGCGGCACACGGCAAAATTCCAGTTTCCGGTAGCATGCCACTGGCAACGAGAGGGATGATGATGGAGCGAGGTGACTTGTCCAAGACAGAAAAAATGATAAATGAACTGGTGATGAATTGTTAGGTTGCACTTGGTCAATCGATGGTGGCGCCTGAAAGCTATTTTTTTCTCCAAGTTGGGAAATTTTCCATGGAAACCTGCCTTTTGAAGTTCACTTCATCTGGCCGACCAGTGATGGCAAAATTTTTCGGGTCTATAATTCTATATACGCAGCTCGTATGGAACAAGAGGAACCGTATAAGTTAGGTTGAAGAAGAATTTTTATTTACTTGGATAACTTTCAACGGGATTTCGACCGATGAGACTAGATCTGCGCGATGATTATTTGAATGTTCTTTGTCCAAGGAATACCTTGGAACCTAGGAAAACTTTATTATAGAGAGAAAACCAACAAATATGTTCTACTTGCAGTACGTTTACATAAAAATAATAATCATGAGCATTTGTTTTATGTACCTTGCCCGGTCCAGGCCGGTATTTTGACTGTTAAAATCATCCGATACGAAGGAAGATACCGGTGAGAAACTGACTTCCACACATAGTTGCCCGGTCCAGGCCGGTATTTTGACTGTTAAAATCATCCGATACGAAGGAAGATACGGGTGAGAAACTGACTTCCACACATAGTGCAGAAGTACTCAAGTACATGACATCAAACGTAGAAAGTCACCAACAATGCACGACTTAGAAATTACGACACTTCAACAAAGTCCGGCTGATTTCTTCCTTCTAAGCGCCAGTCTCGGCGGATTATACTTTGCACATGGATCCATGCTTACTTCATTTATTTTTTCATTAATCCAAGCTCAGACAATGCTCCCGGAGGCAGTTTATGTCTTACAATTGTGTTATTACTTTTAAGCGAGAAATGTACTAAACGAAAAAAAAAAACGCCTCTAAGTTTTGAAACACTTTTCAATTTTTATGAGGGAAGTGAACGAATGAAATGGATTCTACTAAAATATGAAAAAGTACATGACCTTTAAAAAACACTCTCAAACACAGAAAATATCTAAACCTTTTGCTCATCTTCAACACCGACTGATGCTGCCAAAAAGAAAGATTTAGATCGAATTCGTGTCCTCTTCAACTACCCATGACTCCATGAGAGACATCAAACTTTGCTAAAACCACAAGATTCACATAATTGATTACCAAGACACGAATCAAATTTTTTGAACGAGAATATGCATGATCTCCACTGCCCCATTGGTATGAAGAAAGGAAGATCCCATCTCGCTCATCCTTTTTTTGAACGAGAATATGCATGATCTCCACTGCCCCATTGGACCGCTTTGCCTTTGCCCTCAAGACACCTAAGTCTCTATTTCAGTTTAACAAGAAGGATGCTGATGTCATCACCACCATGGTCACCCTTGCCAAAACCACCATGCATGGGCAAATCCAATACCCAACCTCCACAAAGCGGGCAAGGGAACACCAAGACCCCAACACTGGAGAATTTGGCATGGGTATATGACCTAAACATAAATATAAGATTCAAACTAACAGAAAGGGACCCAACTCCGCAAAGAGAGGTGTTCAGAGTGGTGGTGGTGACGGCGTGCCCTAGTCCTATATATATAGATAACTTTGACACACTTTGTATAGCTTTTTCCAGAGTTCTTTCACGAAATTGGTGGTAAATATATAGTTCGATTCTTGTAGGAAATAGGAAAGATTGCAGTTACATGAGTTTTTTTTAACATATTGTCAAAGATCTATAAGGGCCAATAGGCATAACCAGACACAATAATATCTGACAAAATTATAAACTATCATGACATCAATGCTTATAGAATAGAAACATATTATATTGTTACAAGTCAGTTAACTTTATTGTCCGATATTTACCCAATGTTCATCGTATCTAGTTGACAGTTCATTCCTCCCTTCCCTGAAGTATTCATGTAACCGTGGCGTAATATGCACGATAGTTAAGGTCGGTGAACTAGTAAGGCGACTGCCCGATTGTTTCCCCGCGGATTATAGTTACAGATGATGAAGGTGCCGCCGTTGTTGCAGACAGCGCGGGCGCATCCAATAGTGCTGGAGTCGCGCCACACCACCTGCGTGTAGTGCCCGCACACCTTCCGTCCTTCCCTGTTGCGAAAGTGTTGCTGCCATGGTCGTAGGACTGCTTCTCCGCCACCCACAGCCACAGGCCGACGGCGTCCGACGCCGTCCAGCTGCTGCCGCTGCCGCCGAAGAGGTTCTCGCCGTACGGGCCGCCGGAGTGCACCAGCGAGCAGTCGCCCTGCCGCTGCTGCGCATAGTTCTGCGCGTACGCTGCCACGGTGTTGTCCCAAGTCACCGGACCAACGCCCACCTCGGCGCGCGCCGCGTTGTGCCGGTCAACAAAGTCCTGCGGCGAGTTTTGCGCCGAGCACGGCGGCGCGGCGGAGGCGGCCATGGCGAACGCCAGAGCCAGCCACACAGCCTTCGAGAAGTAGCAGTACTTCATTGTTGCTGAGTAATAAGTAATCAACTTATGAAGAAGCTTGAGTGATTTGCGGACAGGTATATGGGATGAGCGTGATTAATTAACTAGTTATCGCTGTTGTGGTCGATGCATGAGTTGTGGCGAGAGTGCGGGTATTTATAGTTTCATACCATTGGCAGCGATCGAGATCGATCGAGGTAGATGACTTGTCCAAAGATAGTAAACTTGGTAGCGCAAGTGATGAACTGGGAGTTGCACCTGGTCAGTCAATGGTGGCGCCTAGAAGCTATTTACTCCAGGAACAGGAAGACGGAAACAAATTTCACGCAACTTTCACATGAAGCTTTGCCTTTTTAACTTAGTACTCCCTCCGTTTTTAAATTGTTGTCGCCATTGACTTTTTTCGTTAACTTTAACCATTCGTCTTATTCAAAAAAATCTAAATTTTCTTATATGTTTTCTTATAGTTAGTTTTAGTACTAGATCAAATTAAAGTATAACTTATAGTTTTACATATTTGAACAAATGGATGAAGCTCCTGATAGCAAATTGTCATAGTTTTCTAATGAACGTGCACTGTTGTTAGAGTAAATTATTTATTGTAGACGTACTATAAAGGTTCTATTTGCTACTAGATTATGGCCTGATAGTAAATAATTGTTTCTTCAACAATATAATGGCATTTTTTTATCCCAAATTCCACTTTTGCAATCTGTCGAGGTGGCGAAGCAGAAAACCCTTGATTATTTGCATTCTTGGATGAAGGTGGTGAACCATAAAATCCTTGATTATTTTCTACTAGAATCGTCTAATAGCAAATATTATTGTGTGAGACCATAACATTATTACATAACCAAGTACCTTAACAGAAAAAATATGTTGGGCTTGAACATAAAATTTTAATTCATAACAGATCAAATTTGGCAAGAACTTAACTTTTTTGTGATTAAACTGTATGATTCGTTTATATTCTAACTTTATATACAGCCAGAAACAGTGATGTGTTCAATGGCAAAGCTCAATTCGGTTAGGTCAAGTTCTCATAGCAGTGTCAGTCGATAGAAAAAAAGAAGTGCCACATTTTGTGATTTCACTATAAGCCATTCATTTAAGCCTTGATTTGTATTATTTCATTATCACTGTCATTATTTCAATAGACGACATTATCACTGTGAACACAGCTCTAATCAAATCATAAAAAACGAATAGATGATATTGCATTTTGCTATTTCGTTTCCTCTTTACACTATAAGCCACTAAATACAGATGTGGTTCATCTAAAAAGCACTGACATTACAAGACATGCAACTGCATTAAAAAATATTTTTACAGAAATAAGTATAAACCAACACATTGGAAATCCATCTTGATTAACACAGCCTTCTAGGTACTTTGAAGGAACTAGCATAATGCCCGTGCTTTGCTACGGACACAGTAGATTAATCAGTTATGGTCCATAGTGATGCTCATCATAAAACCATATATATTGCCCACAATTGCAAAGTGCATTTGCAGAGACATGCTAGAATAACTCTTGTTGGGTAAATGAAGCACCAGTGCACCACACAAATTTGGAGTTAAAACCCAATTTGTTGGGTTGTGTTACAAATATTTTTACAGAAATAAGTATAAACCAACACATTGGAAATCCATCTTGATTAACATAGCCTTCTTGGTTCTTTGAAGGAACATGATCGCCTTCAAGATCATCCAGTGTTCATTGCACCTGCGTGCAACGCACCTGATAATCAGTTTAGACTATGGTTTCTTGCATTATCTACTACACCTGCACACGAAGAAATCTTATGACAGCTCATAGTATATTCTACACATTGTAACTTCATAGTTAGAAATACTGTAGATAGTTGATGCTTCGAGCGCTAGAATTAAGTCAATCCAATAATAACTGGACAAACTAGAGGATTTGTCTCTTGTCCGCCGCAGTAGATTGATAGTCGACATGGAGGAAGAAACGTTTCTTCATAACTGATGGAAAAAGGGAAGGATTAGTAGTCAGGAAAATAAAGGAGACGTGTTGCTCAAGAACAAATACATCAAAAGATGAGCGAATATAAATCTTGACCTCATTGCGTGCACTACAGTAATCAGCAACCGCCTGGGAATATCCGGTAACCTATAACCCCGGCCTTCCTGCCATCCTTTGCAAGCAAAAAATCAACAGCAAATGGTTCTCTCTTCAGTATGGACTCTGGAGAAAAATTGAATCTCGTACCTTACAAGGAGGGTGTGGCTAGTAGGACCACGAACACCACAGGTTTTCTCAGGAAGATGCAACCGGCCGGCTGCCCCGTCGGGACGGTGGTCTCCGGCAGTCCAAAAGCTTGAACCTATCAAACCTGCACACGTCGAGATGGTAATCATCTCGTCGTTTGATCCATATGCCTTATCGATATCGACCTCTAATCATCATCGACCTGTCGTCGTTTGACCGCAGAGGAAGCCGCAGCAGCCGCCAGTGGGATTTCTCTGGTTGGCCAAAGATTAATCTCGCACCTCATGTTTGTGCTAGGAATCACCAGCAGTTTGGAATTATCCGGCATCTTTTCTACTAGAAGCTAGGTCCATCTGAAAACAACCACAAACTCGTAACTCGTTAGTCATTAACCGATTAAGTTCTACGGAAAGGAAATATGAAAAACTACTAGCAGTGTCATTACCAGCACCAGCAGATTGCCGAGCAAGGCTTTCGCCCGGTATCCATCACCACAAGACCAAGCAGTGTCTGGCCTCCACCACAGGTCAAAGCCGAGGTGCCCCGCCGCGCGCACAGCACCACAAGGCTAGCAACGCCACCATGGCGTCACCGAGCCAGGACCGGTGGCCTGGCCACCGCGAGCGAAGCTCTCCTGGGGACTGACCTTGCAGCCACGACATGAAGCTGCACGGCTGCGCCCGCCACCGTCGCGTCACCACAGCACCACCAAGCCAAGTAGCCGGAGCGCCGCGCCGACGCGGAGCTGTGCTCGCCGCCGCGCGCCGCCCTGCCCCGTCGCCACGGCACCCGGCCGCAGCACTTTGGGGGCGACCAGATCCGGCTCGAAGAAGCCCGGATCCGGCGGGCAGAGCACCGGCCAGCCATGGAGGAGCCCCTAGGCGCCACAGATCTGAAGATTGGAGGAGGAGCATGGGGAGGAACGTAGGAGAGGAGCGGAGCCGATGCGCACGGCGCTGGTTGTGCAGCGCCGCCGCAGGCCGGCGCGGAGGCGGCGGCCGAGGAGGCTCGACGGAGTTGCGCTCTGGTGGGCTGGCGGCGAGGTCGCCCCTCCCGTCGCCCTGGGAGAGGCGACGCGGAGGGGTACGCGGTTTTCGAGTTCACTCTTGTGTATTGTGACGAACAAAGGCAGGCGTTTTTACAGTTCTATTTAGGCTGCCCGCAGGATGGCAAGACGAAAAAAAAGTAAGATCAAAACACAAGGGGGGAGACAGCCCAGGCTGTGCAGAAAACTGAAAAAAAAAAAGAAGAGAAAACAGCTACAGGGTTACTCGATCTCAGCAGTGGTAGCCGACGTCACTTGATCTCCCATCGCACTACGGTGTTGATCTATCTCCTCCTTTGTCATGAAGGTGACTTGCAGCTCCGTCATCTCCATCCCTTGGAATATTCTTCTATTCCTTTCATTCCAGATGTTCCACCAGACGTAGAAAATAATCTCATTGTCCTCATGTTATCTTTGCCCATGTTCTTTGCTACCTCCTGTAGCCACCTTGCCACATCAACATCGCCCCAGTCAGGAGAGGTATGCCTCTACTACAGGAGTTCAGTATAACTTCCTTAAATACACTAGAACTTCAGAAATCCTAGACAATGTTATCATTGGTGAAGTATTAAGGAAATTGTATAAGGATGATATGAAAATTGACCGGATAGAGGTTCAACAAGCAAAGAAGCTATTTGATAGTTGTTTTGTCCCGTCGCCGTATGAAGGATTATGCGGAGTATACGCAGTTGGCCTTACAGAAGGAACGAAAGTTGATCATTACATACCGTGCGAAATCGGGCATAGAAACTTTCCTAAAGCACTATGTGATTTTGGTTCCCGCGTCAGTTTGATGACGTATGAAGCATTCATGGATATGCCTTATGACATCAAAGAAAGATTGCTAGGAACCGAGCTTGAGCTAATCATGGCGGATGGAAGGAGGACTAAACCACTGGGAGTTATCAAGGATATTAACGTTGAGGTAAAAAAGAATGCTATACCAGTGGATATTTTTGTTCTTGATAAAGGTGAAGTTGGAGTTGAAGATATTATCTTGGGAAGACCCTTCTTGAAGCTTGTACAAGCTGTCATTGATGCTGGAAAAGGTCATCTCAAGTTGACTCTGGACGGAGAGGAAGTCCTTTTTGAATTCAAAGACCCACCCGTCATTCAACAAAGTGAAGACTCACCCTCTCTTCAAGAATTCTTCTCAGAAAAAGATGAAGAAATTAGTACAGAATATTCAGATCCATTGAATAAACTGTTTGAGGAATCAGACAGAGAAGAAGTGAAAATTCAAGCCAGTGCCGACCGGCACATGGTGTGTGCCGACCGGCACGGTGATGGTGCCGACCGACACAAGAGCGAAAATCCTCAATTTGAGCCGTTGGGTAACCTGGATCCTGGTGCAGCACCAGAGGTCGAATTGAAGCCACTTCCTGACGGTCTAAGGTACGAATACTTAGGTAAAGATAATACTTATCCCGTCATCGTCAATAGTGCTTGAATGAAGAAGAGATAGAACAATTGCTTGCGGTTCTGAGGAAATACAAGAAAGCCATCGGTTATAGTATTGATGATATCAAAAGAATAAGCCTGGCCTTTTGCACACATAAGATCAATCTTGAAGAATCAGCCATGCCAGTTGTTGAAGGCATGCGACAATTGAATGAAGGGATGAAGGAAGTCGTGAAGAAAGAAGTGCTGAGACTTCTTAATGCAGGAATGATTTATCCTGTTGCTGATAGTGAATGGGTGAGTCCAGTGCATTGCGTTCCAAAGAAAGGAGGACTGACAGTTGTGCCTAATGAGAATAATGAGTTGATCCCTCAACGAACAGTTACGGGATGGCGAATGTGCATTGATTACAGGAAACTGAATACTGCTACAAAGAAGGACCATTATCCATTACCATTTATTGATGAGATGCTTGAAAGGTTAGCAAAGAACTCTTATTTTTGCTATCTCGATGGTTATAGTGGTTTCTTTCAAATTCCTGTTCGACCTGAAGATCAGCACAAGACCACTTTCACTTGTCCTTATGGAACTTATGCTTATCGACGAATGCCATTTGGCCTTTGCAACGCACCAGCTACATTTCAGAGATGCATCAATGCTATATTTGCTGAATTCAGACATTATGGAGGTATTTATGGATGATTTCTCTGTTCATGGTACTGATTTTGATAATTGCTTGGCAAATTTAGAGAAAGTACTAAAGAGGTGCGTAGAAGTTGATTTAGTTCTTAATTGGGAGAAATGTCACTTCATGGTAACCGAGGGATTGTCTTGGGGCATGTTAACTAACCGAGGCATTGAAGTAGACAAAGCTAAGATATCCACAATTGAAAGGTTGCCACCACCAACTGATCTTAAGACTCTGCGAAGTTTTCTTGGACATGCAAATTTTTATCGCCGATTTGTCAAGGATTATTCAAAGATTGCTAAGCCGTTGACGGAACTGTTGCAAAAGGATGTTGAATTTGAGATGAATGATGAAAGACTTACCGCTTTCCAGAAGTTGAAAGAAGCTTTATGCTCAGCGCCTATTATGCAACCTCCGGATTGGATTTGCCCTTTGAGATTATGTGCGACGCAAGTGATTATGCAGTAGGAGCGGTTCTTGGACAGCGAAAAGAAGGTAAAGTGCATGCTATCTACTATGCTAGTAAAACTTTTAATGAAGCCCAGATTAACTATACAACAACAAAGAAAGAGATGCTAGCTGTCATATTTGCATTTGAGAAATTTAGATCCTACATTCTCAACTCTAAGGTCATTGTTTATACGGATCATGCTGCTATTAGATATCTTGTCTCTAAAAAAGAGTCGAAATCTAGATTGCTTCGTTGGGTTTTGATGTTGCAAGAATTTGATTTCGAGATTAGAGACAAGAAAGTTATTGAGAATTCAGTAGCAGACCATCTATCTCGTTTGATGATTGAGGACAAGGAAAGATGCATTGGTGATGCTATGGCGCAAGAGCAGCTAGTTCGAGTTAAGGATTATCGAGAGTCATGGATGCAAGATATCATAAATGGATTCAAAGGGAAGCTGAATGATTGTAGCAACAATAAAAGAAATAGGATTGTCAGTGAAATGAGGAAATTCATATAGGATGATCTTTATTTATACCGATATTATGAAGATGGAGCTGTTAGAAGGTGTGTACCTCGCTAGGAACGCGAAAGCATATTAGAAAAGTGCCATTCATCTGATTATGGTGGACATTATGGGCACTTTCGAACACAAGCAAATGTATGGGCTAGTGGATTTTATTAGCCTTCGATGCATGAAGATGCGAAAAGGTATGTTGCTAGATGCCCCCAATGCCAAAGAATTGGAAATGTTAATGCTCGTAATGCTATGCCTTTGAAGTATAATCTACAAGTTGATATATTTGATGTTTGGGGCATGGATTTCATGGACAGTTTGTTAATTCTCATGGTTATGAATATATTTTGGTTGCTGTGGACTATGTGTCAAAGTGGGTAGAAGCAATGCCATGCCGAGTTAGTACGACTCATGAATCCAAGCTGATGTTGAATGAGTGCATATTTCCAAGATATGGTGTTCCTAGAGTTATTATACAGATGGTGGAACTCATTTTACTGGAAGCGAGTTTGCTAAAACCTTGAAAAAGATGGGTATTGAGCATCGAATTGGAAGAGCCTATCATCCACAGACCAACGGTCAAGCAGAAACCTCTAATAAGCAGTTGAAAGGAATTCTCCAGAAAATTGTTACAAGAGAAAGGAATGATTGGTCAAACAAGTTGAATCGCACCTTGGGCTTATCGCACAGCATTCAAGACACCAATAGGTATGACACCCTATCAATTCGTCTATGGAAAGACTTGTCATTTGCCTGTGGAGCTAGAACATAGGGCATATTGGGCGATCAAAGAGATGAATTTGGATTTAGATGCTGTCGCAGTGAAAAGAAAGATTCAAATTAGTGAGCTTGAGGAAATGCGTTTAAAAACTTATGAGAATGCAGCTATCTATAAAGAGAAAACAAAGAAGTGGTATGATAAGAAGCTATTGAAAAAGGAATTTCACGAAGGTGATAGGATACTACTATTCAATTCAAGATTTCGGTTGTTCGGTAAAGGCAAATTGAAAAGCAAATGGGATGGACCGTATCTTGTTCACAAAGTTCTTCCTTCCGGAGCTGTTGTCATCATGGATGGAAACCAAAATGCATACACGGTGAATGGCCAATGACTAAAGGTATATCTTGAACTCGACACTTTCGAGCTAAAGTCATTTGATATATATTATGTGGATTAAGTGATTAGGTGGTCGAGCTTAACGACATAAAACAAAAGCGCTGTTGTTTTTGCTGTTTCTCTGTGTGTTTTCTGTTTTCATGTTTTTATTGAGTCGTGCGAGGCAAAATTGCCTCTGTGCCAACCGGCACAAACCCGTGCCGATCGGCACAAGAGAGTCCGTGTCGTTTTCGAGTCAAGTTTTTGCCCTTCCTCCAAGACATGCTTCGATGACTTCCAAATTTAAGAGATAGAGTCCGTTTGGATCAAGAGAATTACGGATATATATATGAAGGAGTCGTCTCGAATCTCAACATCAAAAATCGAGCGCCGCCAGAGTTCCAACCAAACCCTAGAACCAAGAGCAATGCAAGGCGGCGGAACCGGCAGCGGAGGGGATGGTGCCGATCGGCGCGACGGCGGACTTTCGCCAATGAGCCCGACTCTGCCATGGGAGCGCGACAGGAATCTTAATCCCACCGATGAAGATCCATTTGTCTCGTCGCACCTGAAGTAACGATGAATGTACAAGAGGGAAGCGGATGCTTTCAATAGAGAGAAGAAGGAGATGGATGAAGCCCTACGGAAGAAGGTCAGAGAGGTGCTAATACGTAAAGTAAATCTAAGGTTGTTGATGAAGGCAAACCAGTCTCTGATAGGTATACAATAGATCAACTTCTCGCTATGGAACGTCCTTTGACATATGATGATCTTATCGCCTTTGAATCAATACTTACTGATAGCGAGAAGGAAGAGTTAGACAGAGATTGCTTTCTGACCATCCATAGGTCTCGGCTTAACAATGGGAGGACTTCCGATGGTTGTGCCGACCGGCACACATCTGGTGCCGATTGGCACGGTGTTCTCCCACGCGTTCTGACTGCCTAGGAAGATTTCCAAGAGAAGATGATACACAAGAACACCAGAGGTTTTGGATGTAAGTGTTTTTACTGTCTGAAAGACCATCAGAGGCAGATTGAGAATTATCTAGCTGATCCTGAATGCATCCCTGCGACTTTCGTCTTTGATGATGGATTCCCCGTTGCTAAAGGGCGTACGACCCCTAAAGAGATCAATGATGAAATTCAGAGGCGTATTGACAGGAACAATGCTGCACAGAGAAGAGCACGCAATCTTGCAGATCTAGAAGCATATTTTGCAAAAAGATTCAGTTGTGCCGACCGGCACAATCCAGGTGCTGATCGGCACCAACTCAAGGCTGTTGATTTTATTGAGTAAATGATGAGTCCTCTAATGATGAGCCAGAACCGAAGAGATCAAAGGAAATAGAGGGAGTTCGGCGTTCCGCTCGTCTTTCTTCAAAGCCACGAGCGAGATATACCTCGGAATCGGTGTGCTATATAGAGACATCCCCTGAGCATGAACACCCATTAGCTAATCTTGTTGCGAAGGATGAAGTCGAAACAACGGAGGATACGAAAGAAGATCCCGAGGAGGATCCGGAAGAAGATTTCGAGGAGGAACCGATGGAAGACGAGCCAGAACCTGTTGATGCCGAACCACCTAGTGCAGAAGGAGCTACAGTAAGCCTTGCAGGAGCTCAAGGAAGTGCAGAGCCGCGTTATCAGGTAAATGACGTCTTGTGCCGACCGGCACGAAGTCCGTGCCGACCGGCACAAAGGGGATTTGACAGAAATTCGCCCCTGCAAGATGAGAGTCATGATCGTCCTGCCAACTGTTGCCCGATCTATAGAAGAAATATCGAACGTCTTCAGTATGACATGGAGAGACGCCATTGGTATCAATGGGACATTGATAGACGAGTTGAAGACATGATGAGCATGGCCGAGGAGGATTACTCATTTCTCTTGCAGAACATTCGAAGCATCTTTAGCATGTTGAGGAGGCATGGCATTCACGATTAGGTTGGTCTAGTTGTCTTTCTTTTACAATGAGGACATTGCAAAGTTTGAGTGTGGGGGATTCGCCCTTACACTTCTTAAGGTCGTTTGCTTCGATTTAGTAGGGTTTGAGTCATTGTGTGCAAGTGTGAGAGTTTTCTTAGAGAGTCTTTAAGATGGTCTGCTTAGTTAAACTTTAAGGTCAAGATTGATTGCAATGTCTTGAATAAAGTTGATAATTGTCAAATCGATGCGTTACCCTATATTCTTGATTTTATTTTTGACGATCGTTTTGCCAGTCTACTTGAGTTCATTGAATAATCGCTTGGCTTTATATTTCAATTTTTCAAAAACCCCTTCTGTCATCATGGTTGAAGCATTTAGCTAAAGATTTGATTTTGTGCCTATTACACTAAGCCAAATGAGATGAGAGAAGCCTACACATAAACCTTTTGATAAGAAAACATCTTTGTCAACTCTTTGCTCTAGATTACGACTAAGCTAGAAGGGAGGAGTTTCATTTGTTCATCTCAGTTTGCTAGCCATATGTCATCAAATTCTTTCTATCCAAAAACCAATATTTCATCGTCTCTCCCTCCTCCTTGATACAACCTACAAGCAAAGTGAAGTTTGGACAGATTTCGGTTCAAAACGTGCTCTGATAGCAGTCTGCAATGAAAAAAAGAGAAGCAAAAGAAGAAAAAAGAAGAAAATGAAGAAGGTGCCGACCGGCACGAGTCTGTGCCGATCGGCACAGAAGAAAAATAAAGAAAAAAGGTCAAAAAGAAAGAGAAAAATGAATATCAGAGGAAGGAAGCAGACTGCAGGAGGAGTTAAAATTTTAAAAGATCTGCATATACTTCGAGTTTGATCCCATCTAATCCTATTTCGTTCATTCTCGTTTATTTCCTTTTCCCTTTGATCCTTGTGCTTGTACTCTATATTCTCATGATGAAAACTCCCTTTTAGAAGGCATGATTGAGCGGATTGTTGACTTAGTTGTTCTTTCGATTCAATTTGGTTATACTACTTTCCGAGATCCACAAGCAAGCCTTATAATATAGAATAGGAGAGGGAAGGAAACACATTTGAGTGATTGAGTGACATCTGAAGCTTTTTGCATTCATCCTACGGGATATGAAGGGAGACAAAAATATTTGTTTGAGAAAAGCCTTGTGATTGATTTGGTTGACTCAAGTTTTGAGGTGAAATTGTTTTCAAAATTGAGAGAAAGTGTTATGAAGGAATACTAATTCGATAAGATGATTAACAATAGCTAAGTTGAAGATTTATGAGAGTTTTTGCTTCTTAGCATGATGAAAGCACGGTGATGACTTTCTTGGTTGTATTGCTCGAGGACTAGCAATGATTTGAGTGTGGGGGAGCTGTTGATGCTTTCTAGGTACCCATTTTATATGACAAATATGGTGTTTTTAATACCTTATTATGTCATTATTGCTAACAATTAACCCCACTATTATATATATGCTTAGTTTCTGTGTATTTGGAAGGATTTGTAGGAAACAGACGAAAATAGAGAGACTACGGATAAAGAGCTGCCGAAGGCCTGAAGAACGAGGGATTTGGAGTTTGTGCCGGCCGGCACAGCCATTGTGCCGACCAGCACCACCAGGGTCAAGCCAAACATGAAGCCCACTCGGAGAATATGAAGCCCAGAAGAAATATCAGAGTCGGAGTCGGTGAAATCCAGCCCACAATCGAAAGGAACTATAAAGATGAGATCTTGGTCGCGAAAGAAAAGGAGAGAAAGCGAACAGATAGAAGTTTTGATCTAGGTTGAAGGTTGTGGCGGCGAAGACGGCGGTCACCGATCATCACCACCAAAAAGGAAGATCATGCCGACCGGCACCTGTGGGTCCACGCCAAAATTTCGTGTCCTATTGTAGCCATGTTCATGTGTTGCAGTATGATGCGTGAATAGATCTCATATTCTCTTCGTGGCGAGGGAAACCTGGTTATGTAACTCTCACACTTACGATACTCTTTTGATGCGTTCAGTCTATGTGATGCGTTTATTCTGTATCTGATCAATACATGAATTTGTTAGTGTAGCTGTTGCAACTGTTATGCTATCAATGATCACATAATGCAAGAAACCAGTGGGGAGCTATTAATCCTTGTCGTGACAGGGCGAGAGACGAATGAAACCACCATGTCTTGTAGAATACTAAACCTATCAATTGAATAATAATCCGAGTCGCATGCCAGCATCCCAAACCATAGGAGAGAACCCCTTTATAACCTTGTTACACCGCAGGCTCTTTCACCTCTAGTTGTTAATCATCCTTTCCACACACACTTCTGCTTTATTAATTTAGTAGTTTAAATAATAGTTTAAGTCCCGCTTGTTCTCTGTGGTTTGATATTAAACCTTGGAATACTCTAAGGGAAAAGTGCTACAACTGTACACCGTCCACTTGCGGTATATAAGTAGGTGCGTACAAACGACCAACATTAGCATTCTTCACGCTAAAAGAGAAGAAGGAGCCGCTGCTGCGGCGTCGAGGTGCTCTCGAGCAGACAGCCTCAAACCGTGGTAGAAACTCTGAATAAGGAGCCATTCCTCCATGCCATGATTAGGGCATGAGAGAACGTACTCCGGCATCCTGTCCCAGGCTTCCGCGGTCGACTCATCTGCGAGCTGTTGGAAGCCCGAAATCTTGTTCCGCATGGCAGTCGTCTTGCCTGGCGGGAAGAACTTGGCAAGAAAGGCATTGGAGCATGCCGTCTAAGTGTCGAGGGACTCTTGGTTCGCATAGAACCACTGGAGAGCCTTCCCCAACAGAGAGAACGGGAAGAGCTGCAGTCGGATGTCGTCCTGAGGTGTATCCTTCATGACGAAGGTGTTGCACGTCATCAGGAACCTCTGGAGGTGAGCATTTGCATCTTCCGATGGCTTCCCACAGAAAGGACTGGCCAGGATCATGTTGATCAGGGCCGGCTTGAGCTCGTCGTCCTTGTTGGTGATGCGCGGGTTGGCCCCACGCGGATGTTCGCCGTGGTTGGCGCGTAGAAGTCATTGATCGTCTTCTCGACAACTGGGTCGGTCATGTTGTTCGATGAGGAGGCCCTGACAACCGGTGGAGGAGACCCTTCAAGAGCCCGAGCGTTCTTGTGGATCTGTTTGGTGAGTCTCGCTCGAACTTTCCTCAAGAACTGTTCTAGGTCTGAGTGGAAGTTTTCTGGTAGGTCGAAACCAATCATGCACCGTCCTGTTTTAAATTTCCACAAGAAGAAAACAAGACAAGAGTAAGCTCGCAAAAGTAAGTGATAATTATTTTCTGACAAACACAATGCATTTATTCAGAATCCTAGCTCCTACTTCCCCGGCAACGGCGCCAGAAATGCTTGTTGCGTTTCTTATGCGTGTAAATTAAATTCATTAATTCTGCAAGCGCACGGATCACCATTGTAGCATTTCATCTTAGAGTATTCCAGGGTTATCGTATTTATATTTCCGCAGGGAAGTAGAGCGAAAAGAAGCTGAATAGTATCAATGCATTGCACAATTTGGAGAAAAACAATATATCAACTATACTTAAGACGGGGTCAGGTTTGTATGATATAAATGGGTTGGCACACACCATCTAATCCTAAGTGATAAAAGAAATGAAAGCGTACATTTAGGTGGACAAAGAGATAGAGTCAAAACTTCCTATATGCTTATCTATTATTTACTCTTCCTAGCAGTCAAGTCTACAAAGATTATCTACTCTAGCTAAGTTTCATACACATACAAGTCATGTCGTTTCGGGGCACGCACGTGCTAGGTTATATGAACCGATGCTGCTAGTTCATCGTAGGGAACCGTACGCTGTAATTAAGACCCTGCCTGTCCAACCCGGACATGGTGGATTACAGAGACCGGTGTAGCTGTCACATAATCTCGTGGCTACCATCCTCCGTGGGGTTGGGTGCCAAACATGCATGGGCCAAGCTCTAAGCTCCATGCTTACAACCCGCCTAGAGGAACTATTCTTGATCAACGGAGCAATCCTATCTAAGAATAGAGCACAGATTTCACCAAGCGCGGACGCCATCTCCATCGGAGGCACTCTCTCGTACTCTTGAGACAATAATCACGAATCCCACAACAATACTTCTACGAGCACTTACTTAACGGAATAAATAAACTAAAAGAAAAGAACTACTAAAAGAAATAAATAATGATAAAACTAAATATAAATATATTGAATAAAATAATATCTCTAAAGAGTTAAGATACAAAGAACTATACCGAAACTCCGAGAAGACTCTGGAAGCCCGAGAGAGCTCTCACTCTACTCTACTCTACTCTAAGTCCCAAAGTAACTACTAAACAAGAAGTAAACACTTGGATGAAGTGTGGTGCGAGTTGTTCCTCCACGGTGGGGTACTTATACTGCGAGGTGGTTTGGCGGGGCCGCCAAGCCTAGCCGGCCGGCCAAGTAGGGTGGCCGGCCGACCGTCCCCTGTGGCGGTTGGCCACCGCCTCTTGCATCGACGCTCCTGATCACTTCCTGAAGGCGGTCTGAAGGTCGGTTGCTTGCTGGGGTCGGCAGAATTGAAGTAAGGGCTAAGTAAAGGCCCAAGTGACCCACCTTCTAGAATGGTGGTGGAATCTGCTGGGCTGGGCTTTGAATTATGCTTGGTGGACCAGTTTCCAGCCCATTGGAGGAAGCCCGTGGCCATTGGCCACCAGGTGGGGCCGGCCGGGCTATGGTGGGGCCGACCGGCCAGGGATTTTTCCTGGCTGGGCCCACTTTCCTTCATTATTCACTCCCGCATCCAAATATTCACCAAAACTTGTGGAGTAGTATTATTCCTATCTACTATGCACAGAATCTTGGTGACATACCGTTATTTACCGGTAGGGTGGCGGTCAAAACATGGTTTAACGACCGCCAACATGGTGACGGCCCTGTCCGTCCCGTGTAATCCTCCACGTTCGGGTTCGTCGTAGAGCTACAGGCTGGAGGGACTTGGCAGACCAGGTCTATACCAGTGCCCGAAGTAAACAAGTAGAACTTGAGTGTGTCTGTCCTAAGGGACAACTATATCTTTATTCATCCTCTCAATTCTATACTACTATTATTCTTGTTGTCCTTAGGTAAATTTAACCTTCCTGCAGATTATCTCTGTTCCTTGGGAAAACAAATACGATGCCTTGGAATACTCCTGAGTGAAGTGCTACAATGGTATTCCGTGCGCTTGCGAATTTATTTGCGACGTAAGAAATACCAACGATGAGCTCTAGTGGTTGGATGTTCCATGTACAGCGGAGGAGCTGTGGTTGTATCCGAAGGAGTGATGTCCTCGTCATCCCCCCTCTCTTTAATTGGAGTCGTCCTCGACTCCATCTCACATTTTTCTCACAAGTGAGGTCTCAAATCTGAAATGTTCAATGTCCAACTATCCCCAAACATGGGAGACAACTCATATGTATATGCGTTATATGGTGTAGCATCATGGTGTGAAAACTTAGTACAATGCATACCATGCAAGCGGATATCTTTGAAAAAGATATCAACAATATGAACGTCATCATCACTCTTATGTGAACATATAAAATGTGCTATCTTAAAAATACTAGCAAAACTTATTATGACATTATTATTGTTATTGCAGATTTCTAGTTGGTCATTTAATTGCACAACACATAGAGGATTCAAATCTGAACAAATATAACTCTATGAACCATAAACACGCCATTATGATCATATTTGCATTGCCCATAGAATGAAAACTGTTTCTTCACAACAAAAGCAATTCAGATATAGAAAATATTCTCATCTCTACAGAACTTAGATCACAAAGAACATCAAATTCAATATAACCTACAGTATTTAGAGAAGACAACAATTTCAGCTCATCATTTTCACAGCTAACAGGTATCAAATGTTTAATTTCAGTACAAGTAGGTGACTCAAAAACTGAAGTATCGTGCACATTCACTAGTTGTGGCAAAGATATAAATGAAGCATTAGCGCACAACTCCTCTTTATCACAAGGAACATAAGAAAAATCAACTTGTGACAAAGATAAATGAAGAGAAGGTTCCACTATATGTTGTTCTATGTTAGCATGATGAGTGGAATAATTAAACACATTAAGAGAAAAATAACCATGTGTGTGTAGCACTATAGGCATCACTTTGCCTTTAAATTCAGCAGGAGGAGTAGGTGCATGATGAAATGATCCTTTTGAACTTTCACATGAGGCTGTGAGCACCTCATTTTCTTTCGCGTCATCCTCTTCTTTATGTTTATCCTGCAAGATATTAGCTCCAACAAGAGGCAAAGAAAAATATTGCTCTTTTATCAATTCAGATTTAGATGGAAGCTTTGCAACATGCGAAACCGCTCATTATTTTCTAAAAAATTCATTTCTTCTCTCGAACCTTTCTAGATCAGCTTTTAAAATTTCAGTAGGAGTCAAAAGTTCAAGAGTAATTTTGACGCCATTTTCCAGCTTTGAATTGTCACCTTCCCGTCGGGTAGCAGACGGATCGGCTGTTCCAGCTGGCCTCCGACGAGCTGGTGGCCGCAGTCGCGGTCGCCACGGACCGGCCGGGTGTCCCCGTCCTGAACGCAGATGAGAAGGACGGCGACGACGATGGGGCGGCGAAGACGTCGAGCGCGAAGTCGTCGACGCCGCCGCATCGGCCTATTGACTTGTCAACCCAGTGGACGCGCGGCGGCGTGGCTTCCTTGCAGCTGGCCATGGTCTTTGACTCTCGAGCTGGCTCTGGACGCTACAGAGCAGTACCGGTGATGATGTCTCTCAAGTGGTGTGCGGGAGAGATGGTTTTGGTGGCGCGAGCGCTTGCCAAGGTCCTTATCACGGCTTAATTGCTCTGCGTCCGACGCGGCGCGGACATTCCGTTAACGGCCCATCTCTCATGGTCAGGGGTGGTCCTCCAGAAGCTTCGTTAATCTACCCAGCTGCTCTGCTCATTGTTTCGTGTTCGAACTCTTTTCTCTTGATACTCTTTTTGTTCCCCCTTCTCTAACTCTAGTTCTGGTCCAGGATTGTGAAGTCCAGTACTATGAGGTGAAACTGAAACTTTGTGCCGCCGTACATGTGTATGGAGATGAACTTGTAGGTAGGAGGGGTGAATCTACTCGGTGTGAATGACGGAGAAGGCTTTCCATTGTTACGCGTTGCTATCTTCTTGAACTCCGGCAAATTCAATTTCTCCATAATATAATCTCCATTCTAATAAGTCTCTCTATGATTGCAATTGGTTCCCTCAAGACCTCGCATGTTGGGTGGTGGATGGGCCAGGCTGAGCACAGCAGAGTGCTGCAGTTTGAACAAGTGGTTTAGAGCTTCTTTGGAACACAGGAATTGAAAAACACAGGAATAGGAAAAACGCAGGAATAGGATAGGATGGCAAGTGCAAAACAGAGGATTGTAAAACACAGGAAATTTTCCAACATTGTCGTTTGGATGAGCATAGGAAACGTAGAGGAAAATTAGAGACGAAGTTCTGAAATTAATATTGTATATCTCATGTAATTAATCTATCGTTTAAGGATGAGTTGAATACGTGAATGAGCTTCAAGCCTTCAACTGTCGCCCTTCGAGGCAACAAGCTCCTTATCCTCCTACTCAAAAAATCTGCTAAACGCATTGAGCTCCGGCGATAAAAACAAAGCAAACAACGATGCAAGTTTGGGATGAGCTGCCTAGAGGTGTGACGAGCATTAGCGGATCGGCGGGCCTGCGCAGCTGCGGCAGCACGATTCGGCAATGAGTTGAGATGGTAGTGCGATTAATTTGAACAGGAGCAGCGACGGCGTTGTGATTAAAGAGCTTGGGCTGCCATGGCTTCGTCAACGAAAAAGCGCTAGTTTGGATCACCTGCTTCTGCAATTAGCGCACGACGTGCCTCGATCCTACGCGAAGGGAAAGAAAAAAGAGCTCCGAATGGATGCTAGGAATCCTGCAAATTTCCTATGAAACTGCCCCCTAAGGAAAATTTCCTATACTTTTCCCATGTCTCAATCCTACATTCCAAAGGGTGCTACAGGACCAAATCCTATAGGAATTAGAATCCTATGTTTTTCCTATGAAAATCCTTTGATCCAAAAGAGGCCTTAGGGTCCGGTTAATTTCACAAGTTGGTCGGGCTCTACTGAGACTGTAATAGGATGGCTGCTTAAGAAATGACTAGATAACCCATAATGATAGCTGTGAAACAAATATCTCAGGGCTAAAGATGATAATTACACCACATACTTCACAAATAAGAAGGGCCTTTGAGGGCAGGGACAGTTACTCCTCATTTTCCAAAACTCCCAAATCCGTCACTCTCATCTCTCCTCCATTGTCTTCAAGCTTGAGCTCTACCATGGTGGAGCTCTACCATGGTGGAGAGAGCTGCCAGCCCTGGTCTCTTTGGAAATTTTCTCTCCACAACACATATATCATGAAACTTCCCATAAAAAATCATTTGCCATTCTAATAGCATGATTATTTATCAGTACGTGTTGAAATAGATTATCTTCTGTACCTATTATTTTGTAAACACGAAAAGGCACTGCCATGAAGCTCAAACAAAACCCAATGATTCCAAACTCTGTGTCAATTGAAGTATTCAATAATATCATGGAATCTCTAGCACCAAAATATACTTATAAATTATAATATAAACTGGACTGAAAAACATCGTACACACTTGGATACCAACAGACACCAAATAAGGAACACAAGCAATCTCATTGCTGATATTACTGTATCTCTTGTTGATGAAACAAGACATGAGAAAAGCTCCCATGCATGCATGGCTTGCTGGCTGCGGCTCCCAAATCATAAAAACATCCAAACAACATGAATGCTCTTGCAACGAATGCAGGCAAACGTCCAAACAACATGAGGAGCTCAGACGAAGAACATATGCAGGGAAACGCAGCAAGGAAAGAACGCAGGAAAAGGAACGTTCAATACTTGTGGAGTTCACCGGCAGTAGACCACTCCTCGGCCTCGCTGACGCAGGCCGCGTTAACTCTTGCAACGTTCTACGTACAGAACTGTGGTTGTGGCCTACATTCTCATAATGGTCATTATTGACGGTCAACCATTTCTGCATGAGAGTTCTAATGGCGGCACGACCAACATCGTCATTCCGTCGAACACCTTGAAGATGCATAGGGTTTAGAGGAGGGGTCAGGTCTATTCCGCCATCGTTGTGTCTGTTGGGTCGCAGAACGCTCCGAAGGCTGTGTATCCTCTTTGGCGTGTGGGCTCTGGCGACCTTGAGCGCGAGCGTGGCTGCGGCCGTCGGCGAGCCCACGATGAGCTAGCATGGATGTGGCGATGTTTCCGACGGACAGAGGATTTGATCGTTGCTTTCAGCATGGACGTCTCGTGTGAGCTGCAGTGGCCGCCTCTGTTGACATTGTGCGCTAGGCTTTACGAAGACAATTTAGCGTCTATCCGGCCTGATCAGCCACGCGACGTCCGAAGGTGCGCGCCTCTTGCGCGTTTCTATTAGTGTGAGGAACGCGAGAAGTCCGCTCGAGCGACGCCGCGGACGCGTGAGTGGACGAAACACCTCGGAGGCTCGGAATGACGCCGGGAGGCGGGGCTTGCGATTTATCTTTACTACATGTAAAAACACGAGTTGGTGGCTTGTGTTGGGCGGTCGTCGTCCAACCCGCGCCGACAGGTGGGCTCCACAACACTCCACCGCTGGCTCTCCCCGTCTCTCGCATCGCAATCTCCCCCGGGTCTCCCCCCTCCTCTACTGCAATCTCCGGATCGATTCGCGGCAGATCCGCCGGGGAATGATCTGAAGCAAATCCGGTGGATCTACACACGGCTCTTCTGCTGATCTGCTCGTTTAATCCCATTGGCAACCACCTCCATATCTCAGAGTGCTGCCTTGCGGAGTCGGGGCTCGGCCGGCTCCTCTGCCTCGCGCGCGCTGCCAAGCCGTGGAGCCGCTCGGCTCCGCCGCTGATGATACTGGCCCTCTTGCGCCAACAAGGCCGTGGAGCTTGCCAGCTCGACTGATCTTCTTCGCCGAAGCTAAAGAAGGGTGCGGCACGATCAGAGAGTTCTAGGAGGAGATTAAAGGCGATGTAAATCAGAGTTGGATAAGAACAATGGAGATAAGAGAAATGGCTAAGGAAATCTAGCGTGCAGGAGCATCGTCGTGGGAGACTGAGAACACACTGGAGCTCCACGAATGGAGCGAACACCGGAGCCCTTGCCTGCTCCCGCACTCAGACTGGCTGCGCACCGGCCGCCGCGCACAGACCACAGCTCCCTTTGCTACCTTGCTGCCACCGCTTGAGCAGGGGTGTGAAGCTCCACGGATCTGGACGGATGGATAACAACGAATGAACTTGGTAAGATTATAAGAAGGAACAAGATGGTTGGGTTTTACTATTGTTTCTTTACTGACGGGTGGCACATAGTTTGGTTAGTTCAGCAATGATTCATTCTCCATTCCTAACAGGTCATATACATTTCAGTTTGTAAAAATTCTGTTGAAAAATTAGGTTGTCTTTAGCAAATAAAGTCCCCTTCTATGAACGAATAATACAAACTCCAACGAAAGTTCCTTCATGTTATATGAATTTCTGTATTTTTTAGATAAAGGAAAGCATCTAAATAATAATAATTATTATCTATGTTTTTTAGTCACACCATTGGTTGGTTGGTTGTTTGTTTTGTTTGCCTGTTGCTTATACTACTGAGTTGCTTACATGGTCGATGATATATTGTTAATGATACTATGACAATGATCATTGATCTTTATTTTAAATTAGTTTCACCGTAGCGAAGCACGGGCATTTTGCTAGTACGGAAAGAAAAGAAACGGAGGCACGAGCATGGGATTTACGGAAGGGAAACGGAGGCACGACGCAAACAAAAGTCTATCCCTTTCAGACTTATTATGTTGTATAGAGATTTTTTTTTTGCGGGGTATGTAGTAGAGATTTAGTCTGCTACTCCCCCCTTTCAAAATATAAACAGTTGTTGACTTTCAAACATCACGTCTGACCACTCGTTTTATTCAAAAAATTTATAAAAATAGTACTCCCTCTGTTTTTATTTATATGACGCAGTTGACTTTTTTCGTTACTTTGACCATTCATCTTATCTACAAATATTTGTGCAAACAGCTAAATATATAGGTTAACCTTAAAGTGCTTTTGTTGATAGATCTAATAATATCTATTTCACGTTAAGTAACTAATTACATACTTATATATTGTTGGTCAAAGTTTAACGAAAAAGTCAACTGCGTCATATAAATAAAAACGAAAAGAGTATTTATTTTATTATTATTTGTTTTATCATTAGATATACTTTAAACATGACTCATTTGTTTTATATTTCATAAAAGTTTTTGAATAAGACGAACGGTCAAACGTAAAGTCTGAAAGTCAAAAACTGCATATATTTCGAAACAGAGGGAGTAAATTCTATCTCTTCTATGGTTAAACGTGATGATAAAAAGTCAAAAAATGACATCTACTATAGGACGGAGGTAATACTTTTTTTAGAGCTCAATGCTGTGAATAAACAGGATCTCGATGGAACTTTTTTCTTTTTTTTTTTTTTTTGAGGGGATGATCTCGATGGAACTGGATGGGGAGACGCAAAATCGGCCTTTTTACCTCTTCGTCGGGCCGCCGGCTCGCCGCGGCTCCACTCCCCTCGTCAATCTCCAATATTCTCCAATATTCAGGCCCGTCTGCCCTCCTCGCCGGCCCAGCCGTCCTCGCAGCGCTCTCCGCTCCGTTCTCTCATCCCTTCCTCAATCCTCATCGTCGTCAACGCCCAGTTGCCCACGGACTTCGGCCGCATTTCCTGCTCGCTCCAGTTCGCCATCCTCGGACAGTCCGATGCCACGCCCAGCCGCATGCGCCCTCCTCTGTTCTGGATGCTGCGGCGGCAACTGAACTCTGCTATCTGCATTACGGCGAGGAAAATGTCAGTACCAATCGAACACCACGCATCTCCTCGCCATGCGGTGAGATTGGTTCCGGCACCGACGAATTCGATCACGCTTTCGCCAAGGTGACGGCTCGGTTGGAGGCCATGGAGGGTCGTCCGGGTCGGGGAATCATATTTGTTGGAGGCTATGAGAAGGTGCCGAACTGCCGATTCCACCCTCTTCGCGTAGATGCATTATGCATCTAATTTTCTGAATATTTTAAACTGTTGAGGTAAACTGTTTTCATTACTGAGTGACTGAGCCATTCTAGCCTTGTGATTATCATAATTGAGTAAGTTTAGCTCTTCATAATGTCACTTTGATTGATTTCTGTTTCACCACAGTCTCTATGGAATTCAGAATGTTTCTCTTGTCTGCTTCTTTTCTGTTTTCCATAACTTGCAAGACATTTCAGTTGTTACTACTAATTATGCTCTGTTTCATCTAGAAAATTAATTATAACTTATCAGTACTTACCTATGTAGATTCACATCTTCACAAGTACCAGTACTTATTACAAATATAAACATTGTTCCTTCCTTTTGAAAAACCAAAAAAAAAAAAAAAACAAGGTGGTATTCGGAAGCCAAAATATACTGTTTTGAGGTTAAAATGTTTTATTTGCTTGCCAGATGTGGAGATACCACTACCAGGGTCCAAACAAGTTCTCAAGATCTGTACCTTTGTGTCGGCCATGCCTACTCTACTGTCTTCAGCATTTGTTTCAGGGCGTTAATGTGAACTCTGATGTTAGGAGATTCATCCAGGTATGCAAACAGATTATATTTCGTATTCTGTGCAATACTGAATTGTTCTATTTTATTGTTGCTTCTTTGCAATCAGTGCTGAAGATTTCTATGCATTCCCTAAAGTTACATTAGATTTTAGCTTGTTCCATTGATCGATATAGTCTGACAGACCTAGCTTTAGCTGAGTGGTCATCACATAGCTTGTTAACTGTCAGAAAATATGGGGCCAGATAAAAAGAATGTGCTTTTAGAAAATAAGCATAAATCAATCCTACATAGTTCTTTATAGCAGGCAATCAAACTAAATGGTGGTGTAAAACAATTTCTAACGTATTCTACTATTCTACTATAATGCCTGGTTGCCATTATTGATCGCTTATAGTAAAATAAATAATGGACAATGTAGTAATTTCAAGACTGACTTCATTCATTCCTTCCAGGCTTCCGCTACACATTTAAACCTTAAATTCTGGCGAAACAAAGATTAATAATATCAAGTACAAAGTATTCACGAATTATTGCACTGAAGACACATCAGAGTTTTGTGTGATAGCAGCAAGTAGTCTTGGCATCGGGGGCATATCAATCTCCTGTAGGCCCTCAAGAACCCGGACCACTTCACCCATTGTTGGCCGATCAAACTCATTATCTTGGATACACCAACATGCAACTTTACAGACTCTCTCTACCTGTTCTAAGCTGAAGTCACCATGTAGCTGTGGATCCACCAAACTTTGCACATCCCCCTCATGAAGCTTCCTGATGGCTCGCACTGGGAAATATTCAACATGGTAGCTGTTGCTAGTGTATGCTTCAGGTGAATTCCTCCTTCCTGATAAGATTTCTAACAGTACCATACCAAACCCGTAAACATCTATTTTTGGTGTAATTGCAACTCCGCTAAGCCACTCTGGGGCAAGATACCCCGCAGTTCCCCTGAATGTAGTCAGAACTCTGCTGAAATCTCTACCAACAAACGCCGCCATCCCAAAGTCTGCAACTTTAGGAACAAATGATGCATCAAGAAGTATATTTTCAGGCTTAATATCACAGTGTATGATACATTCGTGGCAACTCTGATGCAAGTAGGACAATCCTCTAGCAACTCCTAGGATTATTTGATACCTGGTGTTCCAGTTTAGGGCATCAAAATTGCTCTTAAATAGATGTCCATCAAGAGATCCATTTGACATGTGCTCATACACAAGTAACCTATTATCGCCTTCACAGCAGAAACCAATCAATTTGACTAGGTTGATGTGTTGGATCAGACCAATGGAGCTCACTTCGGCCCTGAATTGCTTCTCTCCCTGAAGAGCCCTGTCAAGCCTTTTCACAGCTATAGGAGTCGAATCACTTAATAGTCCCTTGAATACAGAACCGAAACCACCTGCCCCCAGCTGTTGTGAGAAGTTTTTCGTAGCATGACCTAAATCAGTGTATCTAAAGGCTATAATACCATTGCTGCCTTGACTGTCGTAGAATGGCGCTCCGCACAACTTGAATTTGTTCCTCCAAATCACTAATAACAGCATGAGCACTAGTAATCCAGAACAAATAATGCTTGCAGCAGTAACAACTCCAACGCTTGGTTTTCTTTTCTCCTTTCTCAAATTTTGCAAATCCTTGGCAGCAAGGCGAAGGTAAAGGACGTCTTCAGAATAATTATCAATGCCGTCATTCATATTTACACTTAGCAATTCCTCATGCCAAACAGAGCATCTGCTCTTGTTGTAGGAATAAGCAGTGCATGAGCAGTCACTGAGACATACTTGTGTGCATTTACTCTCTGTGGCAGCTTCTTGTACGCTGTAGGGGTTATAGGGCAATGTAACACGAGCTATAGGGTGGAACACATCTGTTGATCTTGTTGTGTTTTCCTTACTACTGCAATCTAACGGAGTTTCTCTGATGCAACCTCCTGTTCGATCTTCAAACTCCCAATTCTGAGGCGACTTCCGAGAAAAACTCTCCATACAGTCACAGAATGGATGTGCAACACCGTTGCAGACCGTGAAAGGTCCGCAGGTAGCAGAGGGAGTGCAGGGGTCAACAGGCTGGGCATATATGGCTTGCCAGGTTTGGTTGGCTTGGGACCAAATATTCACCTTGATCTGACCAGAGATGTCTAGTGAGACAAATGAGGATGATGATTCGTCCGGTGAAGTGTACATGTAGTACTCCTCTTCATCGTTATCAACATACAATGGAACCAAATCTTTGGTCCGTGAATCCAATGCTAGTAAGGACTTGAGAATTGGAATAAGTTTCAATGAAGATTTTGATTGCCAAGACCAATACACCACAGAGGGGTCGCGGCGCTTCAGGACGACACCTGTGTTGTCCAGCACAACACTGTATGGACCCAAACCCGGATCGATCAGGCTCTTCCTTGAAATGCCCTGCTGAATTAAGCCGGTAATCTTGTTCCGGCCAAACTTGGCGCCAGGAAGAACAACATCAGTTGGGTGGTCGAAGCTCTGCCACAACAGCACATCAGATGATGGGCTTTCTACGATGGCAAGGTTTCCGGTGTTCAAGAGAACGGCACTAGTGGTGTTCGTGCTGGTTCCTGTGATATTGGCATTGCTAGTGGACCAGATCATGGACTTGGCGCGGTTTACAATGACAAGGTTGCCGTCGATTGAGAGTTCAAGCTGTGTCTGGTTGATGTTGGATTCAGCGATTGGCGTCTCCCTATTGGCGACCCATACAGTGGTGAAGACTGGGATCTTGTTGAACCATATGCCAAGGTACCAGTTGGGGGAGGTGGTGGTGTTGGCGGACTTACTGAGGGTGCCTGGTGCTGTTGGCTGGAAGAAGCCGAGAGCGAACTCGCCATTCCTTGAGACGAGCTTGTCGCCGACAGCAAGCACTTGGCCGGCGGCAAGAGTACCATTTATGGTTGCAGCGGAACACCGCGGAGTGTGCTGCAGGGAGGAGAAGAGGAGCCAGAGTAGTATGTGGAGGGCAGGCATGAAGAAGAGAGGGAGGAGTGCTGATGACGTGTATGTGTGTGCTTGCTCGCCTGCTCTGCTCTGGTTTCCAGAGAAGGAAGAAGAACATGTCCGGGAACTATGTACAACGAGGCCGAAACGGAACACGCAGCAACTTTACGGACTACATGTTGACCTGACGCAGACACGGCAACGACGACGACGCTGCAAGTCACTTTCAGACTGTTGAATACCTGATCACGACTGCAGTATATATCCACTAGGCCTGCAACTTGCAATGGGCAGTGGCAGAATAATGGAGCATCCAACGTGCTCTATCCAACTTGCAAGGCTGTATTGACGAAACAATGTGCCTTGGCCACGAGGAGTCATCTTGGGCCAGCCGACAACATTCGCCACGAGGACAATCAACGAAAGAAGCTTCCGTCGTCGCAATTCCAGCTTAGATATCACGGATGGCTATAGCTTTTGTGTTAGATGATATTTGACTTAAGTTAGGAAAAAAATATCAAAACTGAACCAAATTTGATCGTGCTGTATAGGATGTGCTGGCGAAATACCCGAAATCGTTTCTCATTGTTCTGGAGAAGTTCAATTTCGCCTCTGAACTTTGGAACGGGTCATTTGATACTTTGGCATTGGGACCAAGTTTGACCCTCATCTGAGATGACAATCCACAGCGGGTCATCCTTTGCTGAGTTATTTATGGAGCCATTCAAGCATTGTGCGCCACTGAGAAAAGATAGCAAGTAAATGGGCCTCGTGCTGTGCGATTTTGGGTGGCGTGGTTCATTAGGTGGGGACCTTAATAGAGAGTGTGGAAGGTAAGAAAGCAGGTGCCGTGGTCCCGAATATCAGTTCCGAATTGTGAAATTTTGTTTTGAGCACAGGTTAAAAAGTTCAACTGAGGCAACAAATGCGCTAAAAAATGCTGCAACTGCATCTTTGTCATGTCTATAATCCATGATTACATATCTCTGCTAAAGTTTGACAATTTTGTCTTTCTGTTCACCAGCAAACAAAGTCCACAAGTTTTGGTGAAAAAATTCGAAGAATTCCAGTCAAAGATGTGACAAAAAATTGCATCTTTAGGCAAAGCTCGATTTTAAAAATATACTGTATGATATTAGTACACGTTTTCTTGTTTCTGGGCCTTTTTATTAAAGCTTCACAGATATTGGACCGACCAAAATGAGATGCTTATGAGTACTACTGTACATACTACTAGCCTGTCCAACTGAGAAATACGACCAACACAAATCGGCTGGGAGCATCAACTGTTGCAGCTCCATTTGCACTGGTCGGATGGACGGGTCCGACAGCCCGGCCGTATGCACAACATTTTCCTTGCTTACGACCGAAAAAACCTTAGCCTCTTCACTTAGGCCAAATTCACTTGAGGTCAAGAAAGCCGGATTCGAAATTTGGTTGATTGCTGGTCCCGGCCATGGTTCATGTTTTGGGCAGATGAGAATGACGCAACCTCATGCCTATAAGGCTATAACCACTATACACACAAAGATCAATCATCGCTTCTATGCTGGGTCAATTCCACACCACCTCCGCCACCGCCAAACAAGGATGAAGCACTCGAAGACTCACTCCCAAACAGGATCCCACAATATCCAAAGGTTCACGTGCAGACGAACTCACCCATAACAAGTGTCAAGTGTCCAGTCAAAAAAAAAAAAAAATAACAAGTGTCAAGTGGTGCGCTCAAAATGCGGCATCATCCATAGTAATGCTTTCATCAATGTATAATATACCTTCATATGCCTCAATTCAAACACACTTTCTATATAGGACCGTGTGACCTGGATATGACTCTAAGTGACCTGGAGACACGTGTGCTTTTCGTTGTGGTTTTTTGTTTGGTTTCCATTTATAAAATTTCGTCGATTGCATTTGCATGGTATTGGGGGCCCATCCTTCCAAAACAGAACAAATAACCCTTTTGTTACTTCATGGTGAGCATTTATGCTTGATGTCTTTTGTGTGTTATTTTGTCAGATTCAAGCACTTCATTCTTGGTATTGATAGAATCGTGTGTGCATATGGGAATTAAATAGTTGGTGACTTCAATTTGTATTGCAGACACTGTCTTCGTGTAATCACCATCAACCCCCCTGTCCCGTCAGACCGTCTCCAGGACAGGACCCTTCAACTACAGATAAACTGGTGTTCTTTAGCTCCATGGCGGAGGAAATCGTTGGTACCCCAACGGACACTCCTATGGCTGCGGATGGTGGCGTTGGTGGACACACAAAGATAACATTAGGAAGGTGTGCCCGTTGCCTGCTACTGACAACGAGTAACCTTGCCACATGCTTTGAGTTTTCCATGTCGTTGCAAGGTTACTCGTTGTAAACTAATTCTTCTGGTTTTAAATTGTTGACACCGTTAACTTTTTGAATTATGTTCAACCGTTCGTCTTATTCAAAATATTAGCTTAAATATGTATACGGTTGTGGTGAAATTTTGTATGTAGATGCATTATGTGCATAAAAGAGGGAGAATACCAAGAAAACAAGGAATCACAGCTCAATTGACCGTTGCGTACTGCCGGACCCAACCCACCCACAGAGCTATACCGGTGGCCGGCCAGTCACGTCCGGGCATCGTTCCGGTCACCGCTAGCTTTGAGTTCTCAGCCTACCCACTGCGGCTACCCACAACGACATCCACGGCGATACAGGTCAGCGATCCGCTCCTGTTGGCGATCGATCACGCTTCTCCTCCTCCTGTTCCTCCTCCCGACATCACGCCGGAACCCACCGTCGTCCTCGCCGCCATAGATGTGGTGGTAGTGGAGTAGCCTGACGCCGCGGTGGGGAATGCAGGACGCAGCGCCCTCCGCGGTGACCACGCTGATCCTCACGACGCTCGCTTCACTCGGCAGGTACGCGCGGCCCAGCACGGCCCACGTGGCATGGGCGCATGGCAGGGCTTCCTCTGCCGGCGCCGCTTACTCTTCAGGGCAGCATACCGCACCGAGCCTGGCCTGCTCGGATACACGCAGTCCAGCTCACTGGTCATGGTGTTATCTTGTGTCGCACGGGATGTGCGTCGTCCCTATGCCACAGAATGTGATTAGGGCTGTCAAAATAGTTCGAAGCTCGTGAATCGCTCGAGCTCTACTCGCTAAAAACTCGATTCGAGCTCGATTCGACAAGAAAACGAGCCAAACTCGAGTTTACTTTGAAGCTCGTGAACTCAAACGAGCCGAACTCGAGCTGTTCGATAAGGCTCGGACTTTCTGCCGTGCCGCTCCAAATTCTCCACGACCGCCTTCGCTTGTGATTGTTTATCCAAGAAAGAACAGAGATGAAGCTGAGCTAGAGCCCACATGACCCATGTGCAAAGGTCCCACTCCTGTCTTAGTCTCACGGAGAGGCATCAGGCATCACGAAGCCAACATCCATGGCCGGCCTGCACTGTTTCTTTCCCCGTCCCCCAAATCAGCGTCGTCTCTCTCTCTCTCTCTCTCTCCCCCATCGACTTCTGCAGGTCCCCAGAATCTCGCAACTCGCGAAGCTCCATCAGATATTCACTAGCAGAACGGTGCATCCATCTGATTTATGCGGCTTCCTCCTCCTCAAGAGCCTCACCTGCAGTTCCGACGGCGTAATTCGGAGTCGTCAGTTCCCCATCCGAGTCCTCCAATTGTTGGGGCATGCAATGAGGCGCCGGTCGTTTTTGCGTGCGAGGGCAGGGTCGATCTTGTCGTAGGGATGCTGTGACGGTCATATCGAGTTGCTGTCAACCTGCGAATTGGCGAGCTTGGACGAGCCGAACACGAGCTTCGTCGAGCTTCCACCGAGCCGATTCGACCCTGCAACGAAGCTTTGTGGCTACAGTAGGCTCGCTCGAGCTCGGCTCGCGGTTTTGTCGATCTCGAGCCTAGGTGCCCGGAGCTCGCTCGAGCTCGGCTCGTTGACACCCCTAAATGTGATCTGAACTTAATTTCCCTCCTCCTGCCATCACCGCTTGCAAAACAAGTTTTGTGGTGCAAAGGCAAACAGGTGCGAACAGGATGTGGAGCGTCGTGGCTGATTATTTGCTGATGCCTTCCATTCTCATCGAAGAGTTCATCCAACATCCCGTGCTTTGTTTCCCTTTTTCCTCTATAACCTCTACATTAGCACACACTTTGTGTGATGGTTCTCTTTGCCTAGTGGTATATGTAGTATACCACTGTCACTGAGTGCTATATATAAAGAAGTAAAGACGAGATACACTGAACGCCTATTTTCACTGCTTGGTAGGTGATATTTTCATTTCACTTGAATTTACTCTTCACGGGAAAAACTTAAATGGTATTATTTGAAGTCTTCCTCATATTGTTTCTAGTAGAAAAGAATAAAAACAAATTCAATACCTTTTCGAGCCCCTTCTCATTCCTTGAAATTGTCAGTATCTATCTATTAACTTGTTATTTAGCCACGAAAAGGAAGGCTTAAGAATTCTCACATTAATCAGGGAAACATGAAAGAAAAATTACCCAGCACTACCATTATAATTTTTTTAAACCTAAAGCCCTTACTCCTTTTATAAATTACCCAACAAAGATGAGATTATTCATTGATCTCAATCCCCATTGCATGTTTTCATTGAATGCATATCAGTAGGTACCAAGTAAATCCATAAATCAAAGGCCACATTGACTTCTTTAGTTCTCAATATGAGATTATTCAAAGTCAGGCCTTATGTAGGTTCTCAATATGCCTACGTGGTGCGGCAGGGCTCCCTCAGCCGGCGCCGCTTACTCTTCAGGGCAGCATGCCGCACGGCGCCTAGCCTGCTCGGATAGACGCAATCCAGCTCGCTGGTCTCCGTGTCGTCCTCGTTTGAGTCGCACGGGATGTGCGCTGTCCCTATGCCACAGAATGTGGTCTGAGACAAATTTCCCAGCTCCTGCCATCACCGCTCGCCAATCATGTTTTCTGGTGCAAAGGGAAACAGGTGCGGACAGGATGTGGAGGGTCGTGGCTGATTGTTTGCTGATGCCTTCCATTCTCATCCATCCAAGAGTGCATCCAACATGCTGTGCTTAATTTGTTTGCCATATTCGCTACTTTCTAGTCCCTCTCTCCTCCATAACCTCCACATTTTTTTCTCCTTCATAACCTCTACATTATCACACACATGTAGCAGTGGTTCTCTTCGCCAAGTGAATAACGGTGTTTTTTTTACTGGAAAAATAACGGTGTATATACTAAACAAATGTCACTGAGTGCTATATATAAAGAAGTAGAGACGAGATACACTGAACGCCTTTTTTTATTGCTTGGTAGGTGACATGTTCATTTCACTTGCAATCATTTTACACATGAAAACCTTAAATACTATTGTTTGAAGTCTTCCTGATATATATTGTCCCTTGTAAAAAAATATAAGAATATAATGTTCCAGCTTCACCAAAATAATGTTCCACAAATATGTTTTGTTTATTTTGAAAATATTATGACTAAGATATTTACCAAATCTCTCTCGCATGAGAACTATTTGATACACGTACGTGCCTTCACTCTTATATAGACGGTGGGAGCTGGTTTTAATGCTTTAGAATAAATTTTTAATAATTTAGAAAAAGACAATATAATCGTGTATCTTACTATCAAATGATTTTCTAAAGTCATCTGATTACATCTCTTGTGAGCAGTAACCGCTTATGAATTGTGTATTGGCCATCCGATGGGCCTAACAAGCTGGGCATGACATGAGATACATTCCTTTTTGCGTGTTGCAAGACGTCCTGACCCCAAGGGTTACTGTCTGAGTGTACTGCTTCAAGACACGAATCAATTTAATTTTCTTTCAGAATCATTATCATAATTTATAAATTATGTCATTACAAGTTTGTTTTCCTTTCACAGAGAACAAGGCATAGAAATTTCTTTTCATTTGAATCAAGAAATTTATTAAATCACACAACCACAACTCTTGTAGCGTCACAATGTACGCAGATAACAGTTCAACTGACCATTGCGTACTGCTGGATCGATCCAACCCACCTGGCCACCGGTGGCGCGTCACGTCTGGCACCGTTCCGGCCACCATTGCGAGCTCCCACCGCGGCTGCCCAGACGGCATCCATGGCCTTATCCCCCCTACAGGTCAGCAAGCCGCCGCTATTGGTGCTCCCGCTTCGCCTCCTCATCAGGTTGTGCTTCCCCAAGTCGTCGTGCCAGAACGCACCGCCAATTTGCACCAGCCGTCGCCAAACCATCTTGACCTCTATCCTGTGCAATGGATAAAGGCACTGAGTTGGAGCCAAGGTGATCAAGCCGCCTTCTACACGTACACGTGAGCGAGCCGCCCTAGATGGCATTCTTGCTTCTCCCCCTCCGGTTACTTTTCGCAGCGGCGTTCTGCATCATGCCGTCCATACCAAGGCTGCGCCGGAAAAGTTGCAGGACACTCTCCTGGCCTGCCCTGGTACACGCACTCCAGCCCGTTGATCACCATGTCATCCTCACATGAGTCGCACGGGATGTAAGTCATCCCTACGCCACTGCATGTGATCACCGCTTTCCCAATCATGCTTGTTTGTGCAAGGATGACTCCCGTGGCTGATTCTTTGCCGACGCCTTCCATTCTTAGCTGAGAATGCATCCAACATGCTGTGCTCTGTATTCCTTATTCTCTCTTTAATTAGTCCCTTTCTTCTCCATATCTGAACATTAACATTACCACATACTTGTGGTGGTTCTTCTTGCCAAGTGAATATTGGTGTATGTACTACGCCATTGAGTGCTATATATAAAGAAGTAAATATGAGATACACTGAGTTCCTATTTTTACTGCTTGGTTGGTGACATGTTCATTTCGCTTGTATTAACTTTTCATATGAAAACCTATAATGGCATCATTTGAAGTCTTCCTGATATTGTTCCTTTTAAAAAAAGAATAAAAATATTTAAAACCCTTTTGAGCCCCTTTGTACTCCTTGAAATGGTTCCTTTGTACTCCTTGAAATGGTTATTATATTTTTGGAATTGTATATTTTTTTGAGCCATTTGCTTCTAAGAAGTAAAACTTATTTCTTTGAAATGCAAAGGTGTTGACACCAAAATTTGGACTAGGACCCGCTGTCAGTAGAAGGTGGAGTGCGCGACGGGTGGGAAAAAATTATGTGCCGAAGGTGGCCCGCAGGTTATCATGAAGCCAAAGAAATTCCGAAGCTGCACGCGCCCGTGTGGGATGGTGTGTCCTTTTTTAATTATTTTCTAGATTTAAGAAGGATTGACCGAGTTGTGGTCAAGTAGGAGTCGTGTTTAAAGACCAAATCGGACTCTTGCCTCGGGTGTATAAATATAAACCCAGGTGCTTGTAAAAAACAACCAATACAATCAACCTTTCGGCGCATCGCCACAATTTCTCGACGTGTTCTTCGTCACCCGCGCCCATCGGGGCTCCGGCTTGACTGGATCTCGTCAGGTAAGCGCATCGATCTGATTATGTCGACTTGTCCATGATTAAGATTGATGTGGCTGCTAGTTATCCGGTAATTTAGATCAATCTAGGGTTTACATCGTGCGTCGACTGCATGGAATTGTTTAAGACCTGGTCCAATTCTTTGTTGCGGTTAGTTGACTTGTCCTCGCCGCAGCCTTGTTGCCGATTGCTGATGTCGATTTCTGTTCGATTTGGTTACTCGAGTCACGGTTAAGGTATTTTGTCGATTAGATCTGCTCTTGGTGATTGGGTAGGCAGTTTGACTTGTCCTGTCTGCTCCGCTTAGTTGACGTGTCCTCGGCGAAACAGTTGCTAAGGGTTAGATCTAGTTTACTGAGTACCTGGGACCGGTAGTTGCCGATTATACTTGTATCTGTCGATCGTGTAGAGCAGTTTGACGTGTCCTGTTCTACTTCACTTAGTTGACGTGTCCTCGGTGAAGCGATTGTCAGATTAAGGGTATAATTAGTGGTTACTGGTTTAATCGTTCTTTCGGGGTGTTTAGCCGATTGTTTACCACGTTCAGATTTATGCTTGCATGCCTTTAAATATCTTATTGCTCCTGTTCAAGTATAGCCTGAACTCCTTTTGCTGATTGTCGATTTACCTTACTGTGTTGCTTGCCGATAGATTTTGCCGATCGCATGCTTTGTCGATTGCCGATTCTGATGCATGCCTTGCTTTTTATCTATCGCGCGAGTATTTAATGTTGCGACATGTCGATTCGTTTATAGCCGTCAGCCGAGTGTTTATTTTATCATCTTTTATTCACTAACATCGGCTGCGGTTACGCATCGGCCTGTCCGGGGCCGATAGTCCGGGAATTTTACACGCTTTTTCTTGTCTTTGTCGATTTGCAGGGAAAATCGACTGGCACGCTCCGGAATTCACCGCGTTCCAAGTTTTGGTCCTGAACGGAGTGAAGCAAATCTCCCAGGCCGCGTGTGCGAGCGGTAGAACACACATTTTACCGTCAACACACTTTTTGGCACGCCCGGTGGGACAGATCAAGTTCTTAGAAGCAGATGGCGTTCGTTCAAGCTGTTGCTGACGATGGTACTTTGCTCGTTGATACAAAGGGCAACAAGATCATGATTCCTGCTCCATTTGTTCGAGATGATAAAGATGCTTCTGAAGTCACTGGCAACAATGAGCTCAATGCTTGGGAGAAGATGTCTTTGGATCAGAAAAAGGCATACCAGAGTTATCTGTATGATTGCCAAGTAAAGTACTTTGAGACCATCAAGATGACACATGGCAAGATTACATCAGTGTTGGCTTCGCCAGTGGTGATGAGAGCAGAAGAATTGGCTACAATCAAAGCTGCGAAGATGCCAGATCAAGCTCTGTTTGATGAAGTTGTGAATACTGCGGTTCACAAAGCTTTCATTAATCAGTCAGGGGTGCTTGTTAACACTCTGTACAACATGCTCAAGGCATTTGCTGATGGGACCTTGCAGTTTGATTCCGGATTTATGGGGCATCATTTACTTTACCCACTGCTACACCAGCACGTCCTGCACCTCATGGTGGTCAACCCACAGCTCAAGAAGAGACAAGCGCTGCTGGTCAGCAAAGGTAACCATATGGCATGCCACCAGAGTTGTGGTCTACAAGTGCTCAAGCTCTGGCTGCAGGGGCTGCTCGGGTATCGGCGCTAAGTCTTATGGATGCGCCGTTGTCCACGCAGAAAGAAGCAGGTGGTACAACTCCTGAGCCAAGGATTAGTCAAACACCTCAGACAAGGTATCATTTGGCCCCCAATGTCAATCCTGCACTGTTCAACCAGGAGATACCGCAAGGCTATCACAGAGTGGCAGATTACAGCGAGCACTACAACAAGGAGCAACCTGCTCAGGTTCAGTCACAACCGCAGCCATCGTCTCAGATGGCTGGGGGGCAAGTGCAGAATTCATCAGAAGACATAGTTGCCAGGTTGGCTGAAGTCATAAAGGAGCAGTTTGATCTCAAGCCCAAGGAGCAGAGCTTCGTGTATCGACGTCCATATCCAGAGTGGATGGAACAAGTTGCCTTGCCACATCGATACAAGTTGCCAGAGTTTGGCAAATTTTCTGGACAAGATAATGTCTCTACAGTGGAGCACATCAGCCGATATTTGGCACAGTTGGGAGAGGCATCGGCACAAGATGCATTGAAGGTCCGATTGTTTCCTCTGTCATTGTCTGGATCGGCATTCTCATGGTTCACCTCCCTCCCTGCGGGATCCGTGCGGAATTGGGTCGATTTGGAAAAGAAATTCCACTCTTATTTCTTCACTGGCATGGCAGAGCTGAGCATATCAGATTTGACAGCTGTTCGTCAGAAGGCTGGGGAGTCAGTTGCCGATTTTGTCCAAAGGTTCAGAGTCATCCGTGGCAGGTGCTATAACCTGAATCTGACGGATCGGCAAATGGCTGAAATTGCTTACCAAGGTTTGCTGCCTCAGATTAGAGACAAGTTTGCGCCTCAAGAAGTCGATGGCTTGGCACAACTCTTTCAGAAGGCGTCAATTCATGAAGGGCGTGTCCAGAATACACGTGGCAGACAGTTTCAAGCGGCTTATGCCGATTATTCTTCTGATTCTGATGACGAAGCTGAAGTTGCTCTTGCTGAGTGGACCAGGAATAAGAAGACTGTTCTCTGTCCATGGGTCAAGCAGAAGGCAGAAGAAAAGAAGTATGACTTTGACATCAACAAAGCCGACAAGATATTTGATCTGCTGCTACAAGAGAAGCTTATTCAACTCCCACCTAATCACACGTTGCCTCCGGCTGAGGAGTTGAAGAAGATCAAGTGGTGCAAGTGGCATAACACTCCCTCTCATCACACCAATGAGTGCAAAGTGTTCAGGCAACAGATCCAATCAGCAATTGAGAGTGATCGCATTAAATTCTCTGGTCAGAAGCCGATGAAGATTGATGGGCATCCTTTTCCAGTCAACATGATCGGTGGATCTGCTGCTTTGATCGGCAAGTATTCAAGGAAAAGGGAGAGGGAAGACAGGAGGACGAGTGATGATGATTTCGATCCACACTGGAACTGTCCGTTCTTCCAGTATTGTTGGGAGCAGGGTATGAAGCTGCCACCAATTGAAGGTTGCCCAGGCTGTAGCAGAAGATCTGGAGATTTGTACAGGGAAGTTGGTTCTTCAAGCCGAGGTCCTATGAGGAGACCATCATCAAGGGTTTCTGTGCATGAAAGACTTGGTCCTGTCAATCAAGTTGAAGATTGTGAAGAAGATCAGGGTGAGTTCACAGAAGAAGGCCAATGGTGTCCGAGTGGCATTTTTACCAAGACTCAGAAGAGAAGAGTACAGAGGGCACGTTGCCGGGAGCTGAACAAGGATGGGAACCAGAAGGATGATCATGACAAGGGGCCCAAGTCTAAGAAGGTGTGGAGACCAAAAGTCAAATCTCAGGTACATGAAGTTGAAGCTCCTGTCAATATGGTATTTATGCTGCCACGAGAATTTAGCTCTTTGGACATTAATGAGTCGGAAGAAGAAGCTTCTGCCGAGTTGTTATTGGGTCCACAGCAGGCAGTGTTCGAGAAGCCGTCTGGTGTTGATCATCTCCATCTGAGGGCTCTGTACCTTAATGGTTTCGTCAATGGCAAGCCGATGAGCAAGATGATGGTCGATGGTGGTGCTGCTGTCAATGTTTTGCCGATGGCAACGTACAGGAAGATCGGCAAACTGCCTGAAGAACTGACCAAGACCAACATGACGTTGAGGGATTATGGAGGCAGGAGCTCTGAAGTCAAAGGAGTCACCAATGTCGAGGTCACTATCGGAAGCAAGACCTTGCCGACGACATTCTTCGTAATCGAAGGCAAAGGTTCGTACGCCGTACTGCTGAGTAGGGATTGGATTCATGCTAATTGCTGTATCCCTTCCACGATGCATCAGCTCCTTATCCAGTGGATCGGCGACGAGGTGGAGACTATTCAAGCTGATAGATCGGTAAGTGTGGCTACTGCAGACTTTTTGCCGATGATGGTGGAAAACTTGCCGTGCATATCAGGAACTTACTGGGAAGGTGAAGCATTGGATGTTACCGATGAAGGTGTTTGCATCACTGAAGGATCGGCAACTCCACGGTTGTTATAGCAATTACCGGACCTGGACATCGATCGGCCGACGGAAGCTGAGAAGAAAGAAGCAATCGACAATCAGCTGATCGATGAAAGGGAGGAAGGAAAGCTTGGTCATGGTTTCGTATCGGCCGATGAATTAGAAGAAGTTGATATTGGAGATGGTGACAAGCCTCGGCCGACATTCATTAGTAAGAAGATCTGTAAAGACTTCAGAGAAAAGTTGATAGCATTATTGAAGGAATATAAAGATTGTTTTGCTTGGGATTATTCCGAGATGCCTGGTCTCAGTCGAGATATTGTTGAACACTGATTGCCTATTAAGCCTGGGTATCGGCCGTTTAAACAACATAATCGGAAGATCGATCCAAAGATTTATGATGCTGTCAAAGAAGAAATTACAAAGTTATATGATGCCAAGTTTATCCGACCCTGTCGATATGCAGAATGGGTGTCCAGTATCGTCCCAGTAATCAAGAAAAATGGGAAGATGCGAGTATGCATTGATTTCAGAGATTTGAATAAGGCTACACCCAAAGACGAGTATCCAATGCCGATAGCGGATGTACTAATCGATGCTGCTGCTGGACACAAGATTTTGAGCTTCATGGATGGAAATGCAGGATACAATCAGATTTTTATGGCTGAAGAAGATATTATAAAGACTGCATTCAGGTGTCCAGGAGCTTTGGGATTGTTTGAATGGGTTGTGATGACTTTTGGGCTGAAAAATGCTGGCGCCACATATCAAAGAGCAATGAATTTCATCTATCATGATCTGATTGGTCGATTAGTGGAAATTTATATTGATGATGTGATGGTGAAGTCCAAAACAGTTGAAGATCATATTGCTGATTTGCGGCAGGTGCTGGAGAGGACCAGAAAGTATGGCTTGAAGATGAATCCGCATAAATGTGCTTTTGGTGTTTCTGCAGGACAATTTCTTGGCTTTATTGTTCATGAAAGAGGAATTGAAATTGGTCCCAAGAGCATAGAGTCGATCAAGAAAATTCAACCTCCTACCAGTAAAAAAGAATTGCAGTCTCTGATGGGCAAAATCAATTTTGTGAGAAGATTTATTTCTAATCTTTCTGGGAAGATTGATGCTTT
This sequence comes from Eragrostis nindensis, assembly GCA_012490785.1. Lineage (NCBI taxonomy): Eukaryota > Viridiplantae > Streptophyta > Magnoliopsida > Poales > Poaceae > Eragrostis > Eragrostis nindensis. The sequence goes on from JAAXCT010000195.1 coordinate 660,824, forward strand.
TACTCCTTTGTTGAAGTTAAAAGCAGATCAAGAATTCCGGTGGGAAGCCCAACATCATAAGGCGCTTGATGATGTCAAGAAATATTTAATCTCACCACCTGTGTTGATGCCACCTAAGCCAGGTATTCCTTTCAAGTTATATTTGTCTGCCGATGACAAGTGTATTGGATCGGCATTGACGCAAGTACAAGATGGCGATGAAAGGATTATCTTTTATCTCAGTCGGAGATTACTGGATGCAGAGACAAGATATTCTGAGATTGAAAGGTTATGCTTGTGCCTTTATTTCTCTTGCACTAAATTAAGACATTATTTGTTATCCGAAGAATGCACTATTGTTTGCCGGTCCGATGTCGTCAAATATATCTTGTCCGCTCCAATATTGAAAGGCAGACTTGGGAAGTGGATACTAGCAACTGCAGAATTTGATCTTAAATATGAATCTGCTAAAGCTGTGAAGGCTCAGGTATTTGCTGATTTGATAGTTCAGCACAGGGGGCATGACGAAAGTATGGTGGAGCCAGTTCCATGGCGCTTATTGTTTGACGGATCAATTTGCAAAAATGGATCTGGTATCGGCATCGTCATTGTCACACCAAAAGGATCCAGGTTTGAATTCTCATTCACAGTAGAAGCTCATACTAACAATCAAGTTGAATATGAGGCTGTGTTGAAAGGACTACAACTGTTGAAGGACGCCAATGCCGATTTTGTTGAAGTTGTTGAGGATTCTTTGCTGATTGTGGGGCAATTGAATGGTGAATATGAATGCAAAGATGAAGTGCTTCGGGGTTATTATCAGAAGTGTCAAGATCTAATGAAGAACTTCAAGCATATCACATTCAGTCATATTCCTCGACAAATGAATTCTGAAGCTAATGACTTGGCTCAACATGCATCTGGGTATCGGCTTATTATAGGTTCTGTTGATAATGAAGCCGATGTCGAGTTGCAAGACTGGAGGGTTGAGATAGTGGATTACTTGAAGGATCCGACCCAGAAAACGTCCAGAGAGCTGCGGTACAAGGCAATAAAATATGTGCTAGTTGATGATCAGCTTTATTATAGAACATTGGAAGGGATTCTATTGAAATGTCTGAATGCCGATGAAGCCAAGAAGATGCTGATGGAGGTTCATGATGGGATTTGTGGGACTCATCAGTCGGCATTCAAGATGAAATGGTTGATCAGGAGAGGTGGATATTTCTGGCCTACCATGCTCGAGGATTGTTTTGAATATTATAAGGGCTGTCAGGATTGTCAGAAGTACGGATCGATTCAAAGAGCTCCAGCATCAGCGATGAACCCTATTGTCAAGCCGTGGCCATTCAGAGGATGGGGAATCGACATGATTGGTGAGATTAATCCTTCTTCCAGCAAGGGGCATAAGTATATATTGGCAGCTACGGATTATTTCACCAAGTGGGTTGAAGCAGTGCCCTACAGAAGTGTGGCATCAAGGGATGTAATTGCTTTTGTTAAAGAGCACATAATCTTCAGGTTTGGTATCCCTCAGACTATCACTATAGATCAAGGTTCTATTTTTATTTCTGAAGAGTTCAGAGATTTTGCTGATGATATGGGTATTAAATTATTGAATTCATCGCCATATTATGCCCAAGCAAATGATCAAGCTGAAGCTTCGAACAAATCCTTGATCAAGTTGATTAAGCGCAAGATTAGTGATCAGCCAAGGAGGTGGCATACTTCGTTAGCCGATTCATTATGGGCATATCGGATGTCTCATCATGGGTCAGTACAAGTAACACCATATCAGTTGGTGTATGGGCATGAAGCTGTTTTGCCATGGGAAGTTACAGCCGGATCAAGAAGAGTCGATCTGCAAAATCAACTGACGGCAGAACAGTACCATGATCTCATGATGGATGAATTAGAAGATGTTAATCAGCAGCGGTTAATTGCGTTGAAGAAAATTCAAGATAATAAGGCACGGGTAGCTCGGCATTATAATAAAAAGGTGGTGACTAAGCAATTTGATGAAGGAGATCTCGTTTGGAAAGTCAAGTTGCCGATTGGAGTGCGAGATAATCGTTTCGGCAAGTGGTCACCTAATTGGGAAGGTCCTTATATAATTAGCCGATGCGTGCCCGGTAATGCTTATTTGTTGAAAGAACTGGATGGAGAAGAATTTGGCCGAGCGCTTAATGGAAAATATTTGAAGAAGTATTACCCCAGCATCTGGGTTGGTTCTTAAAAGTGTTCGGATAAATTTCCAGTTGAGCCGACGTTAAGAGCGTCGTCTTCGAGATGGCCGATGTCGATTGGTATCGCCCTTAGGGAAAATATGCAGAAAGAACAAAAGAAGACAATGAAGTTCTTATAGTTTACAAGGGATTACATCATACATGGGAGTATAAAGTTCTTGCACCAAGAATACACACTGCGGCTGCTGTCAAGTGTCAACCAAGTGCTGACACAGGATAGGATGAGTCGTTGCTCCAGCGTACGAGGAGAGGAGCAAATGCATGGACCGCATCACGTCGAAGAAGATGTTATCCCTGAGAAGGAACCTTGTCTGACGAAGAGCATGAGTTCTCCCTCGCAGTCTGAAGAGGAGCCGCCATCTTCAAGGATTAGCTCAGGAGGGATAGCGTCGGGATGAAAGAGATAGGAGAGAAGCAGAAGGAAGGCAAGAGGTCAGAATGTAGATCTGTGAGAAGAAGAGCTCATGGTTGCTTTCTTGCTGTTCAGGATGCATTGGTCAGGCTTTGTGAAAGGGATTTTTATTGCTGGCCATTGTGTTGATGATTTCGGTGAAGAAAGCCGGTCCTTTTATAGGCCAAGATGCGGAAGAAGATAAGGTCGTGGAATAGTGCAAGACCTATTGCAAATTAAAGCGATTGGTACGAATTGTCTGCCGAAGAGGTGCACGCCATGTGAAGACAAAGGTACAGCTCATCAAGTCAAATGTACAGTTTTCACGTGAAGGGTCATTTAGAGGCCTGCAGACATGATGGATGGTGGAACAACCCGGCGCATGAGAATTCCATACCCCGGCTTGGGGGGCATGTGTTGACACCAAAATTTGGACTAGGACCCGCTGTCAGTAGAAGGTGGAGTGCGCGACGGGTGGGAAAAAATTATGTGCCGAAGGTGGCCCGCAGGTTATCATGAAGCCAAAGAAATTCCGAAGCTGCACGCGCCCGTGTGGGATGGTGTGTCCTTTTTTAATTATTTCCTAGATTTAAGAAGGATTGACCGAGTTGTGGTCAAGTAGGAGTCGTGTTTAAAGACCAAATCGGACTTTTGCCTCAGGTGTATAAATATAAACCCAGGTGCTTGTAAAAAACAACCAATACAATCAACCTTTCGGCGCATCGCCACAATTTCTCGACGTGTTCTTCGTCACCCGCGCCCATCGGGGCTCCGGCTTGACTGGATCTCGTCAGGTAAGCGCATCGATCTGATTATGTCGACTTGTCCATGATTAAGATTGATGTGGCTGCTAGTTATCCGGTAATTTAGATCAATCTAGGGTTTACATCGTGCGTCGACTGCATAGAATTGTTTAAGACCTGGTCCAATTCTTTGTTGCGGTTAGTTGACTTGTCCTCGCCGCAGCCTTGTTGCCGATTGCTGATGTCGATTTCTGTTCGATTTGGTTACTCGAGTCACGGTTAAGGTATTTTGTCGATTAGATCTGCTCTTGGTGATTGGGTAGGCAGTTTGACTTGTCCTGTCTGCTTCGCTTAGTTGACGTGTCCTCGGCGAAACAGTTGCTAAGGGTTAGATCTAGTTTACTGAGTACCTGGAACCGGTAGTTGCCGATTATACTTGTATCTGTCGATCGTGTAGAGCAGTTTGACGTGTCCTGTTCTACTTCACTTAGTTGACGTGTCCTCGGTGAAGCGATTGTCAGATTACGGGTATAATTAGTGGTTACTGGTTTAATCGTTCTTTCGGGGTGTTTAGCCGATTGTTTACCACGTTCAGATTTATGCTTGCATGCCTTTAAATATCTTATTGCTCCTGTTCAAGTATAGCCTGAACTCCTTTTGCTGATTGTCGATTTACCTTACTGTGTTGCTTGCCGATAGATTTTGCCGATCGCATGCTTTGTCGATTGCCGATTCTGATGCATGCCTTGCTTTTTATCTATCGCGCGAGTATTTAATGTTGCGACATGTCGATTCGTTTATAGCCGTCAGCCGAGTGTTTATTTTATCATCTTTTATTCACTAACATCGGCTGCGTTTTCGCATCGGCCTGTCCGGGGCCGATAGTCCGGGAATTTTACACGCTTTTTCTTGTCTTTGTCGATTTGCAGGGAAAATCGACTGGCACGCTCCGGAATTCACCGCGTTCCAAGTTTTGGTCCTGAACGGAGTGAAGCAAATCTCCCAGGCCGCGTGTGCGAGCGGTAGAACACACATTTTACCGTCAACAAAAGGTAAACACTTCACCATTTGTCATCCAGGATTGTCAGTTATTAGTGCTTTTTTCCTAGAAGGGATCTCAACGTACAAGAGAAACTAAATCTCACCCAATGTAGGAGCTTGCTTATCTATTTATAAATAAAAAGATATGACCTTCTCCCCACAGTGTGCTTTAAAAAAGAGAATGGCCTACAAATTTCACACACAAAAAAAGCAAAACATCCAACCTTAATCTTGTATATATCAAATCTCGTATGAATATCTGGGCCCTTGACATGCCTCCATGAGCTTGAGGATCAAAAAAAAAATGTCGTGACATGTATTCTATTCACTATTTTGGCATTTCCTTTCACAGAAAACAATGCATAGAAATTTTCCAAATTTACATGACCACAACTCTTGACTCTTGTAGGAAGTCCTGTCCACAGATCACAGCTCCTCAGAGTTGACAAGCGTCGTTCCTTGCTATGGCAGCACGTGGACCTGGAGAAACCCTGGTTTCAGCTTCAGCACAAACTGCATTGAGATCTGAAACAAATTTCCCCGCTCCTGACATCACCGCTTGCCCATCATGTTTGTTAGTTCAAGACAAAAATGGCGTGAATAGGATGTGGTGTTCTGTGGCTGGTTCTTTGCCGATGCCTTCCATTCTCATCGAAGATTACATCCAACACGGCGTGCTCTGTTTAATTACCATATTCTCTCTTTAGTACATTTCTCCTCCTCCATGACCTCTAATATAGTGGTGTCGATACTATATATAAAGTAGAAAAGACAAGATACACGTAGTACCCATTATATTGCTTCATAGGTGACATGTTCGTTGAACTGGCACCAAATCCTCATTAAAAAAAAAAGAGTGAATTGCATAAAACTACAACTATTTGTATCAAGATTTCAGAAACCTTGACACAAACCTTGACACAAAAAGAGTGAATTGCTCTCTGAAATATGTTCCAAAAGTTGTAGTTTTTTGAAACCTTGACACAAATAGTTGTAGTTTTGTGCAATTCACTAAAAAAAGTTAATTAGCATTCGAGTCTTTCCTGATACGTTTTCTTTTGAAAGGGAACTTCATTTATTGGGCAAGTGCTGCCTAGAAGGGGGCTGAGCAAAAGCAATTAAATCTACATCCCCTATAGCAGCATGCTTATTAAACTTATAATAATGCATGGTAGCTGCAACACATGCTAAGATCAGCATGCGCATGAACGATGCCGCAAGGTAGCAGCAACACAGGCTAACGGATAGATGGGATACCTAAAACATTAATATATGTCTTGAAAAATCAGGTCAATCCGTCCCCACCCTCATATAGACAGTGGCATAGTCTGGCATGTTTTAAACTTTTAATGCTGAAGAATGAGTCTTTAATTATAGATAAGATAGTATAATATTCTCTAAATGGCAAATGAATTCGAAAGCCGTGTGATTACTGGTCATGTCAACAGTTCCTGCTTTGCTTTATGGACAGTGTGCCTGCTGTACGTGTCTGCCGTGCTCTTTCATCCTTTCAGTCCTAAATGGATTAGACATCATGAGATAGGAGTATGTTCCCTGTTTGCCGTGTTGCAAGCAGTCGTGTTCCTATGAAGCCTGACTTTGAGACATTATCATCAACATAATTAAATTCAGCAAAAATGTTATATATTATATTTCCTTTGACAAGAAAATAAAGCTCATAAACTTGCTAAATTCACACATCCACAACTCTCTTATAGGCAGCCCTGTCCATACATCACAGGTCAACTGATCGTTGCGTACTGCCGGATCCAACCCACCTAGCTACCTACCAGTGGTGCGTCACGTCCGGGCACCGTGCAGCCATCCCGTTCCGGCCACCATTCCGAGCTCCCACTACGGCGTCCACGGCCTTATCCCCGATACAGGTCAGCAAGCCGCCGCTGTTGGCGATGCCGCTTCTCCTCCTTCGGTTCCTCCTCCTGGCGTCGTGCCGGAATGCGCCGTCGTCCTCGCCGCTATTGATGTGGTGGTAGTAGTAGCCCGACGCCGCGCTGGAGAAGTTGCAGGACGCCGCGCCGTCCGCGGTGACCACGCTCCAGACGACGCTCGCCTCGCTCGGCGGGTACGCATACCCCATCTCGCTGGGCGCCGCGTCGTCTTCGCCCTCGCCGCCGCCGGCAGTGGCTGCGGCGTTCAGGCCACCACCGCGCGCTGTGTTTCCGGCGACGATGGTGAAAGCAGAGTCTCGCTTCGTTGACACGAACGCGCTCCCAATGTCGCCGAGCTGCCGGAGCGGTTGACACGAACCCCGCTGCTGGTGCAAAGCGGCAGTAGTTGCGGGATTCAAGAACGGCGTGGAAAATTCACCCGAGACCGCGGCCCGGCGGTTGCTGTCCCCGGCGAGGAACTTGTCGCCGTCGCCGAGCCACCTGCCCGGCATCACTCTCACTGATGTGGCCTCCCCGACGGCGAGCTCCTTGCTCTCTCTTCTTTGAAACAGCTCGCCCTCTTCATCTGTAATAAGCTCGGGGCCACCAACGCCGACACCGTTGTCATCTTCCACTTCGCCGTCGTCGGCGCTCACCGAGTCCTCGCCGCCATCACCGCCGCCTACGCAAATGCACCCCGAGACGCCAAGCACCCACCGCCGCAGGTGCGAGTGAGACGAGGGCGGCGGCGGCGGCCTCCCGCGACGCCGCTCGTCACCTCCAGCCCCGGGTTGCTCTGCTTCGACGCTCGAGGCGGCTGCGGCGGCGGCGGCGACCACCTTCCCGTCGGGCAGCAGAGCGGAGCGGCTGTTCCAGCTGGCCTCCGACGAGCTGGTGGCCGCCATGGACCGGTCGAGATCATGCGTCGCCGTCCTGAACGCGGACGAGAACGACGACGACGAGCGCGCGCACCACAGCGCGTCGTCGCCGTTGAAGTAGCGCTCCGCGGCGAAGACGTCAAGCTCCGAGTCATCGACACCGCGCCATCGGCCTGCTGGCTTGCCAAGCCGGTGGGCGCCGGCCGGCATGGCCTCCCTGCATCTGGACATGGTCCTTGCCTCGTTGGCTCGGTCTGGCTCGATCTGCACGCTACAGAGCACTGGTGATGATATGTCTCTCAAGTGGTTGCCGGGAGAGATGGTTTAATTAGTGGCGCGAGCGCTTGCCAAGGTCCTTATCACGGCTAATTGCTCCGTGTCCGACGCGACGCGGGACATTCCGTTCCACGGCCCATTTCTCATGGTCAGGGGTGGTGGTCCTCCACAACCAGAAGCTTCGTTGATCTACCCGGCTGCTCTGCCCCAACAACGTTTCCATTTCAAAATCATCCACTGTCATCTTCCAATCTCTTCTCTAATTCTTTTCCCTATCGCCCCGTGTTATCTTCACAATCTCTTTTGCAACCCATTTGTGCAAATGTTCAATAAAATATCAGCCAAGTAAATGTTGTGCAAATGAGTATGCATAAGGAGCAATCTGATGGTGTGTCTGGGAGAGCTTTTGCACCGGCTTATTCCACTATAGCGACACTGTTTGGCACTAGCAACACTGTTCATCTGACATAAAATTGGAGAAGCCGGAGGAGCATGCTTTTTGAGGCTTTTTGGCTCATTTTACTGTAGCTACAGTTGACGTGGCAGTATCAGCTAAAGCCGAAGCCGGTTTCACCAAACACGCCTTGAGAGTTTTTGGTTTGGGTTAGAGCCCTCTGCTTGTCAGAAATCACATGTGCCACATAGGGGGGCTGTTTTTTTTTTTTTTTGGAAGGAACTGAAGATCCAGTCATTTCTAGTAGTCCATATACTCCAACACATAAGAATTACAATATCCATGTAGAAAGGCACATTCAGCTTCCTTTTAAAGATCTTGACCAGCTGAAGCATTGGTCTATGAACAGGTGGGATTAGTCCAATTGAGGCCCAGCAAACTTTTGCAAAATTGCATCTGACAAAAAGATGCAGCAGAGTTTCTTCCCTCTGTAGAATACAAAGTTCACACACATAAGATTCTAAAGCCATATTGCGCCTTCTCAACATACCCCTTGTGTTAACTCGATCTTTAAGTAGCAGCCAAAAGAATACTAAATGCTTAGGCTGATAGGATGACTTCCAGAACCATTTGAATGCAGGGTCAACATCTGCATGCCCCTTCATGACTTTATAAGCTTTTGCAGTTGAGTACATGCTACTACCCATATATAGGATCATAAATCCTGTCCAGCTGCAATGTCCAACCCTCCAAGATATCATACAGTAATTGTACTTGCTCATAAGCTTGCACATACAGTGGAAGGTGAAACAATTCAAGAATGTTAGGAGTGTTCCATACTGTTCTTAGTGATAGATTGGTCTTCTTTGCAAATGAGAAGAGTTGAGGAAACTGCTGAATGGGCAAGTTACCATTCCATAAGTCTTGCCAGAACTCATTTCCTGCCTTCACTGAGGCTATTCCCTTATATTGATCATTGAGCTTCATTACATCCTTCCACCAAAAAGAGCCCACTGATTTATCACCACATAGGGGGGCTGTTACCACCCCCTCCTCCTTTCCTCCGACTCCGCCTCTCTCCTGACTCGTCCGGCGTTGTCCCTAATGCCGGAGAGCCCTTCCCTCTCTCCTGGCCCGCCCTCCTTCATGTTTATTTGAACAAGTAACGCAATGATGCAACATCCTAAAACTCGATCACGTATTTTCCAAAATAATTGAGTGTCCTCTCCCATGAGCTCGTCATGGCATGTTGGTTGTGCTACTAAGAAAGGAAGAGAAAGCCTGATCGCGACTACTTCTCCCTCTAACCCGACTACTTCTTGTGTCACAGGGTACCAATTTCCTCCTGCTTTGTGTGTGACTCCTTTAATGTGTCCAAACCTTGGTATCAAATTAGAGTGATTTGTTTGAATCGATTTATTTATTGAGTAAATTTGTATCTTTTTACCATACCTGGTCAATATTGCATTAGAAATGGTCATCTCAGAATGGAGACAATATCATGTGCTTCCACTGGATAGTGTATATTGTCATCTTCTTATCATGCTAATTTGAGATGCAACAAGTAGTTGTACAAGGTGCAAAAAAAAAATCAACATTTAAATAGTACCAGGTGGCAGGTTACCAAGTCCTATGCAGGCAAGTACGTACGTCAGTATATGTGAAGTCTTTGTTACATTTTATAATGTAAAAATTTATCTCTGTAATACATTAGCTGCGCACTTATTGCTATTTGTTTCATCAGCTACATATGTTCTGTGATATGTGCAATGTAGACGTGTTAATATAAATAAGTGCTCTATACCATGCATCATTACATTTTTTTTTTTTTATGGACCTTCTCATATTCCTAAATAATATATTTGAGTTATATTGTAGGGTATCCATTGTCCGAATTTTCCGAGGTATAAAAATCCAATTTTGTTTGCTTTGAATCACTGATGAACAAGTTGTTGACTGCTTTTATCTTCATCTTTGTAGGGGTTAGAAATTAGAAAGCTTTTCTACTTTTAATGAGAACGAAGACAAGAAGTAGTGACAGAATATTGTTTTCTCACCGATTATTCTCACGTTATTTGTAACTGAAAACTACTAGTGTTCATCACTATTATAAACTAGTTTATTAGTAATACATTTTCGGGCATAAAGACCTCATCCTTTTTAGGTTGTATTAATTTTTCATGTGAACGATCACAAACCTGAAGTATTCCTTATTTTAGAACAGCTTCTTGTATGAGTAGTATCATACGGATGTGGATTTCTGTCTATCAAGATATGAAATTCAGATTGTTGGATAAACGCCTCCACAATATCTCTGGGCATTCTTATATGATGCATCCATAGGGCATGTAACAAAATTGGGAATATGCAGTTTTGATCAATAAACCATTCAGTATTCATAAACACATAAAAATATCTCAGGGGTAATTATGGGCATTATGCAACATATTCCACATGTATAAACAGTCTATTTGAGGCCGCGGACGGGCAGACCCTATTTCATCCAAAAACTCTCAACATCTACTATCTCATCTCTCTTCCATTGTCTTCAATCGATCTTGAACTCTTCCATGGTGTAGAGGGCTCTCAACCCTTGTCTCTTCAGGGATTTTTCATTCCACAACACATATATTATGAAGTTTCCTTCCCTCTATAGCAGTACTATTTCTACCATAGGTAAATATATAGATTTGGATTAATTATTGAGCTAACCAAGACTCAGATGTGCAACCTTTTGTTTTAACGAGGAAGAAGATTAATTTTGATGGTTTCCTTTATCCATTTGATTTAAACAAAAAGGCTTAATCGAACAACCATTCTTGTACTTATAGATAAATTAATTGAAATAGATTCAAAACTTTTGAAACAAAAAAAAGGATCCCCTTTACCCAAGAAATTCATTATTTAGGCAACAATATTATAGCATCTTCATATTATGAATTAAAAAAACACTATAATGTAGAAACAACTACAAACTGTGGAAGATGTAAACCATTTTAATTAATATTTTAATAATAAACCTACCAAAAGAGAAAATTTTATAGTTTAAACTTTTTAATTAATATTTCAATAATAAACCGACCAAAACTATATTTGCAAGATCTAAACCATTTGGTCACGTCAAACTAATTGGTGTGACCAGCTTTTACGTCAGCGTGAACTGCCACATCATATTTTAATGGACCGAGCTGACCATAGAGCCACGCCAACCATAGAGCCACGCGTGACCATAGAGAAAACGAAAGACAATGGAAGCTGCTTTGGATACCGTTATTTTTTTTATGAAAAAAGTTCATTTTATTTCCCTGAACAATTCAATTTGTCCGTTTTACCTCTTAAACAAAATGATGGCCTATTTCACTCCCCAAAAAATTCTATTAGGTGCAATGCACACCTTTGAGGTCTGTCTTTTTTTGTATATCAGTCAACAAGTGGAATTTGAAACTCAAATTTTGCATGATGACAACACAACATATGTTAAAATAATTATGATATATTATTGGATACTATTTACATAGTCCAATAGCAATTAATGATATATACATAAAAATGGCATCAGAGAAATAATTTAAAAATAATTTAACATAGATTATTGTGGCAATTAACATCATGCAATTTGAGTTTTAAATCCCACTTGTAGAATGAGAAATAAAAAAGACAAACTTCATTATGGTGTATATTGCACCGAATGAAATCGTTGAGGGAGTAAAGTGAGCCATCATTTCGTTTAGAAGATGAAACAAACAAAATGAATTTTCAAGAGAGTAAAATAAACTTTTTTTATGGAGCGTGTATTGGCTGGATCCATGGAAAGAAAATGCATGGAGCGTGTACTGGAGTCACGGAACGTTGACGTGAAAGATGGTTACGTCGGTGGACGCCGGTCCGACAGATGCGACCGGTGACCATAGTTTAGGAATGGTCTAGATTTTGCAAATATAGTTTTAGTCAGTCTATTATTATAATTATTTAAAAAGTTTAAAATATTAAAAAATGTAGCGAAGAAGATGCCCCATCGGTGCCCTTTGAATCACAGCGACTGCCCGGTGGACCTAAGGGTAGAACAAACCTTTTATATCACAGTCCAATTTGACCATTTGCCAAAAAAAAAAGGCCCAATATGACCATGTGTGGGATTAAAACATTTGATTGCCAAAAAAAAAAAAAGATCAATGACATGTATTTTGACTTGACGGCCGATGAGCATGGAGGGAATTTTACCTTTTCTCTACCTCTTCGGGCCGCCGGCTCGCGGCGCCTCCACTCCCCTCGTCGATCTCCACTATTCAGGCCCGTCTGCCCACCTCGCCGGCCCCGCCCTCCTCGCAGCCGCTCTCTGCTCCGCTCCGCTCCTCTCATCCCTTCCTCATCCTCCTCGTCAACGCCCACCAACTTCCGCCGCATTTCCTGCTCCGGTTCGCCAACAGTCCGATGCGACGCCCAGCCGCATGCGCCCCCTCCTCTGTTCTGGATGCTACGGCGAGGAAAATGTAAGTTACCACCACGCCTCCCCTCACCGCGCGGCGAGATAGGCTCCGGCGCCGGCGAATTCGATCACACTTTCGCCTGGAGGACGGCTCAGTTGGACGCGGTGGAGGGTCGTCCTGGTCGATGGAATCATATTTGGTCGAGGCTATGATAAGGTGCCGATTCCACGTTCTTCATGTAATTCTCTTTACGATGCATCTAATTTTCTGAATATTTTTTACTGTCGAGGACTCGAGGTAAACTGTTAATAGTCTGTCCATTACTGAGCGACTTGAGTCATTCTATAGGTTAAGCTTTTGATGAGGTCACGTTGACTGATTTTGTTCTTACTAAACTGTCTGTATGAAATTCAGAAGTTTCTCTTTCTGCTTTTCACTACTAATTATGCTCTGTTTCATCTAGAAAATTAACTATAATGGAAGCACAACTTAGCAACTATCACTTACCAGTATTTACCTATGAAGATTCACATCTTCCCAAGTACCAGTACTTATTTTGTATATAAACATCGGTCCTTCCTTTTGAAACAAAAACAAACAACATTGGTATTCTGAAGCCAAAACATACTGCTTTGACCTTTGAGGTTGAAATGTTTTCTTTGTTTGCCAGATGTGGAGATGGCATGGTCGAAAGAAGTTCTCGAGATCTGTTGTCAGAGCATTAATGTGAACTCTGATGTTAGGAGATTAGTCCCGGTATGCAAACAGATTATATTCCGTCTTGCATGCAATACTGAGTTGTTATATTTTGTTACTGCTGCTTTGCAATCAGTGCTGAATATTTCCATGCATTCCCTAAAATTACATTGGATTTTAGGTTCTTGTTTTAGCTGAGTGCTCATTGCCGGGTAACTGTCGGAAAATATGAAGCCAGATAAAAGGGGTGTCCTTTTAGAAAGTAAGCATAAATGAATCCTACATAGTGATGTATAGCAGGCAATCAAACTTAGTGGTGGTATAAAAAGATATCTAACGTGTTCTGCTATAATGCTCGGTTAACATTATTAACCGCTCATAGTAAAATAAATAATAGTAATGTAGCAATTGCAAGATGGCCTTCCTTCATTCCTTCCACTCCACATTTGAACCTTAAATTTTGGTGAAACAAAGTTTAATAGCATCGACTACAAAGTATTCATGAGTTATTACACTGAAGACACATCAGAGTGTTCTGTCATAGCAGCAAGTAGTCTTGGCATTGGGGGCATATCAATCTCCTGTAGGCCCTCAAGAACACGGACCACTTCACCCATTGTCGGCCTTTCAAACTCATTATCTTGGATACACCAACATGCAACTTTACAGACTCTTTCTGCCTGTTCTAAGCTGAACTCATCTTGCAGCTGTGGATGCACCAAACTTTGCACATCCCCCTCATGAAGCTTGCTGATGGCTCGCACTGGGAAATATTCAACATGATAACTGTTGCTGGTGTATGCTTCAGGTGAATTCCTCCTTCCTGATAAGATTTCCATTAGTACCATACCAAACCCGTAAACATCAATTTTTGGTGTAATTGCAACTCCGCTAAGCCACTCCGGGGCAAGATACCCTGCAGTTCCTCTGAATGTAGTTAAAATTCTGCTAAAATCTCTTCCTACAAACGCTGCCATACCAAAGTCTGCAACTTTAGGAACAAATGATGCATCGAGAAGTATGTTTTCAGGCTTAATATCACAGTGTATGATGCATTCACGGCAACTCTGATGCAAGTAGGACAATCCTCTAGCAACTCCTAGGATTATTTTATACCTGGTATACCAATCTAGGACAGCAGAATTGCTTTTAAATAGATGGCCATCAAGAGATCCATTTGGCATGTGCTCATAGACAAGTAACCTATTATCACCTTCACAGCAGAAACCAATCAATTTGACTAGGTTGATGTGTTGGATCAATCCAATGGAGCTCACTTCGGCCCTGAATTGTTTGTCCCCCTGAAGAACCCTGTCAAGCCTTTTCACTGCTATAGGAGTCGAGTCACTTAACAGTCCCTTGAATACAGAACCAAAACCACCTGCCCCCAGCTGTTGTGAGAAGTTTTTCGTAGCATGACATAAATTAGTGTATCTAAAGGCTATAATCCCACCGCTACCTGGACTGTCATATAATGGTGCACCACACAGCTTGAATTTGTTCCTCCAAATCATCAACAACAGCATGAGTACTAGTAATCCAGAACAAATAATGCTTCCAGCAGTAACAACTCCAACGCTTGGTTTTCTTTTGTCCTTTCTCAAATTTTGCAAATCCTTGGCGGCAAGCCGAATGTAAAGAACATCTTCTGAATAATTATCAATGCCATCGTTCATATTTACACTTAGCAATTCTCCATGCCAAACAGAGCATCTGCTGTTGTTGTAGGAATAAGCAGTGCATGAGCAGTCACTGAGACAAACTTGTGTGCACTTGCTCTCTGTGGCAGCATCTTGTACGCTGTGGGGGTTATAGGGCAATGTAACACGAGCTATAGGGTGGAACACATCTGTTGATTTTGTCGTGTTTTCCTTACTACTACTGCAATCTAAAGGGGTTTCTCTCATGCAGCCTCCTGTTCGATCTTCAAGCACCCAATTCTGTGGCGACTTCCGAGAAAAACTCTCCATACAGTCACAGAATGGATTTGCAACACCATTGCAGACCGTGAAAGGTCCGCAGGTAGCAGATGGAGTGCAGGGGTCAACAGGCTGGGCATAAATGGCTTGCCAGGTCTGGTTGGCCTCAGACCAAACATTCATTTTGATCTGGCCAGAGATATCTAGTGAGGCGAATGAGGACGATGATTCGTCCAGTGAAGTGTACATGTTGTACTCCTCTTCATCATTATCAACATACGATGGAACCAAATCTTTGGTCCGTGGATCCAATGCAAGTATGGACTTGATAATTGGAATAAGTTTCAATGAAGATTTTGATTGCCAAGACCAATACACCACCGAGGGGTCGCGGCTCTTTAGGACGACACCGGTGGTGTCCAGCACAACGCTGTATGAACCAAAACCCGGATCGATCAGACTCTTCCTCGAAATGCCCTGCCGGATTAAGCCGGTAACCTTGTTCCAGCCAAACTTGGCGCCGGGAAGAACATCAGTTGGGTAGTCGAAACTCTGCCACAACAGAACATCAGATGATGGGCTTTCTACAATGGCAAGGTTTCCGTTGTTCATGAGAATGGCACTAGTGGTGTTCATGCCGGTTCTCGTCATATTGGCAATGCTAGTGGACCAGATCACGGACTTGGCATGGTTTACCACGACAAGGTTGCCATCGGTTGAGAGTTTCAGCTGTGTCTGGTTGATGTTGGGGTTAGTGATTGGTGTCGCCCTATTGGCGACCCATACGGTGGTGAATACTGGGATCTTGTTGAACCATATGCCGAGGTACCAGTTGGGGGAGGTGGTGGTGTTGGCGGACTTACTGAGGGTGCCTGGTGCTGTTGGCTGGAAGAAGCCGAGCGCGAACTTGCCATTCCTGGAGACGAGCTTGTCCCCGAAGATGAGCACTTTGTCTGCCGAGAGAGTGCCATTTATGGTTGCAGCGGAACACGGCAGAATATGTTGCAGGGAGAAGAGAAGGATCCAGAGTAGTATGTGCAGGGCAGACATGATGCGTGTTGCTCTGCTCTGGTTTCCGGAGAAGGGAGAAGAACATGCGCTGCATCTATATAGAACTGAGGTCCTAACCGAACAACAAGCAGGAACTTTACCGACTGCATGTTGAGGTGACGCAGATACGGCAACGACGACGCTGCAGGTCACGTTCAGACAGTTGACTACTGGATTACGGCTTAAGTATATATCCACTAGGCCTGCAACTTGCAATGGTGGGCAGTTGCACAATCATGGAGGATCCAGTTGCAACTTACTCTATCTACAGCGTTACATCTATAGAAGGTGCGTTGCTCCCGGAGGTTGGAGAGAAGGAAGACCACAACATCGACGCTGTCTGGCAACAGCCATGCCCATGCATGGTCAAGTCAATCTGGACTAGGCTATAGCTTCCACACCAGCAAGACTGCAGAGCTGATGGTGCTACTGCCTGGCTCGGCCAACAAGCGTCACAGGTGTTCTGTTTGTTGTGTGCTCGATATATCCGCTACAAAATTTTATGGCGGATGTCCTATTGCTTTTGTATTGGATGAAATATAATTGATGTTAGGGAAAGTATCAATGCCAGAAGATCAATTTTTCCTCTGGACTTCGAAACCAGCCGTTTCAATCTCTAAGCTTTGGTTTTGGATCAAGTTCATTGACTTCATTCCTCTCGTCTGATGGCACAGTCCATGTTGGCGAGTTCAGTCAGTGAAGTCCTCATTTGCCGATTTATTTATAGGGTTTTTTTACGAGCATTTATATAGGGTTATTTGTTATTAGGATGGAAGGTGAGATGGAAGGTGTCGTGGTCCCAGATCAGTTCCCAATTGTGATAAAAAAATTGAGCGCAGGTTGAAACGTTCAACTGAGGCAACTAATGCAATAAAAAGTGCTGCAACTGGTTATAGGTGCTCTTACCGCGGTCTAGACTCCAGCTAAGGTTTGTATTTTGTTTACCAGTAAAATCAACAAATTCCAAACTTAGGTCAAAATTTTCATAGAATTTCTATCAAAGATTTTACAAAATAATTGCATCTTTGGGCAAAGCGCTCAATGATGTATTTTTGCTTCTGGGCCTTTTAATAGTAGCTTCACTCAAATAGAGCACGGCCCAGAAAAACTTACCGTAATAAATTGGCCAGATTCACTCAGGGCCGGAAAGGCAACATTCATGAAATTATGGGTTGATCTAAAAAAAATGAAATTATGGGTAAGATATGAACAACCGCTTTCACCAGCCAAAATTTTTTTTTAAGAATATTTGCAATTGTGCCAAGCTTTTATTTTTCTCAAACAGTGAAAGAGTTGCGTATCATTATATTAAGAAGAAAAGGTGAAACTAGAGCCCACACAACACATGCCACACACCCCTCAGAATTTTTTAGTTACATCCGCGTCTTTAAAAATACAAAAAAATAAAAACCACGACCCAAGCTAATCACCTAGGGGTAGGGCCATAAGGCTAGTCTCAATGGGTCTTTCATTTGCATTAAATTCTATGCTATGTGTGCATCTTTTGCTGATTTGGCAAGTTAATTATGATGAGAGAGATGAGAAACTTTCATATTTTGTGAGAGGTCTTTCATCCAAATAAAAGGAAGCTGGCTCTCTTTTCTAAAACTAGTCTTGGAAAGAGTGAAATGAAAGGTCCTATTGAGACTGGCCTAAGGAATGAAATTCCTTTAGCGCCAGCCATCTCACCGGCAGGCCCGTCGATTGGGGTGTACAATCTGAGCGACGGAACAAGGTCCCCATAATCTTGGGGCCCCAAAAATTCTTTTGTTCGGTACAGGGCCTGCTAGCGAAAGCAAACAAATCATCAGCCCATGGGTGGTCTCCTCTCCTGTCGCTGGTTGACAGAGGAAAGAAACCATCGATCTCTTGACTTCGTGGTTGCTTCGTCTCCCTCCGTGCCGGCAGCGACGGCGCTTCGTCTCCTCGCTTCAATCGCAGTCAGTCCATGAACCAATTTCCTCACTCTTGCATTCGAATTGAGACACAATCAGTATTTGATCGACACCCATACTCCTTGTGATATAGAATCTGAATTCTGAAGATTGAAGAAAGCATCGTGAGGGCAAGGGCTTCCTGAACTTAGGTTTTATCACTAACAGGCAACTGCAGACTATCACAAGAAAAGGTACGATCAGAAACTGATCTTCCCCTTTCTTGCACGAATTCAGTTGCATGGACATGATCTCTGAGACTTAGGGCTCCAATCAGTTTTTCTTTGTCTGTAAAAAAAATGGAATTTATCATGTATCCCAAAGTTAGAAAATATGATTCTGATTGTGAAATGCTCAAGAAGAAAAGAAGGCTTGAAGTGTCTGCTCAAAAACAAAGGGGCGCCCTTGATAGGTTTATTGTTAAAGAAGGTCAAATTGCAACTGAAAATCAAACACTTTGCTGATGTTGATGGAACTCCTGGTAGTAACACGAACGCTTTCTTTGGGTATTTTTATCCTTAAATATAAAGCCCAATTTTATGTTTCGCACAGGGGCCTCAAAATCTCGGGAGCAGCAGCTAGGGTGGGAGCAATCCCATAAAAAACCATCGATTCTGATGGTTTCTAATTATCCAAGCGCCAAGAATAACAAGGGAGTTGAAACCCCGTCTTGCGAAAAATCTCCTGTTGCTTCACTTGCCCCTTCCCACCAATCAAGAAAAAGAGGAAACTTGAGGTTGAGGAGTGAGTTCCTGGAGGCCAACTTGTTGTAGGAGGTAGAACCGAAATTGCCACGCAAAGACACAAGAAACCAAAAGATGGCCAATAGTTTCATTCTCCTAATCACATAGGGGCATTGATCCGGGTTGGTCAAGCCTGGACACGCAAGCTCATCGGCCGTCCGGCACCTATTATGCGCTACCAACCACATGAAGAAAATGCACTTGGGCGGTGCCCACATTTCCAAATCCTTTCATAAAGCACAAACAAAACTGACCCCAGGAAGAAACCGTCATATGCTCTAATACTGGTCACTTGCAGATAGCCTCCAGAAGTGTGTGTCATTAAATCCGGGTTGTAGTTCCATATCAAGTAAAATGTCCCATAAATGCATGTATACCACAATGACTCTTACAATGACTGCGCCTTGAATATCCAAGATCATTGTTCTATATGTACGAGCTTCCTCGAACTGTTCAGTTGTTTACTTATCTCTTAGGAATAATGTCAAAAGGTCGTGGACCAATGTCAGCTATCCGCTGTCCGTGCAGCCAGCGATCACTCCAGAATAGTGTATGCGCTGATGTGCACCATTGACAACTTCAGCTTGTATGGCCACTGAAAAGAAAGCATGCACTTTCTCCGGGACTTGGCAAAGCTGACCAAGGTCGGTTGGGCCTGGGTTTTTCATGTCAAAGCCATCTCATTCTCGAAGCACCTAGTTCCTTTAGACTAGAAATACCAAGCCCTCCAAGCTCTATGGAGCGGCAAACCTTGTCCCATGACACAAGGTAGTGGCCATCATTTACGTCCTTGCGACCTCGCCATAGGAAGCCCTGCTTGATTTTATCTATTGCCTTCAAAGACCAAGGTGGTAGGTCTATGGCCATACCTAGATAAATCAGCATACTAGTGAGAACGAACTGAGCTTGGACTGTTCGGCCAGTCCTCATACTAGTGAGAACGAACTGAGCCTTCCAACCGGGAAGTCGGTTTGCAGCTTTGTCAATGATAGGCCGTATCTGGTTCTTTGTTAAACCAGCAGATCTATGAAAAAATGGAAGCGGCCAGCTCATGACTTTCTAAAGATCAACATTGACAGAGCCTAATAGCCTACTGCAGGGTCAAACATGTACTCCCTCCAGTGTCAAAAAAGCTGTCGTTTTGAACATCGACACGGTCTTCAAAACATAGCTTTCACTAATACTTTTTGCTATAAAAAATTAATAAAATATAGCTGAAGTGTACTTTTATGAAATAATATTTTAATATGAATCTACTCATGTCATTATCACATTTCAAAAATTAACATATGAAAAATTGTTTACAGTCAAAGTTTAAAAACTTTGACTTAGGACAACCTCAAAACGACAACTATTTTGAAACTGGAGGAAGTAAGAGTTTTTCTGTAGGCTCAGCAACAGACAAAATAGATTTCTGAAGCGAAGCTGCGGCGACGGCTGCTTCTAAGCTCTCGCGTTTGCAGCAGATGCCGGAATGACGAATATGGAGCTGTAGACTGACGCAACCATTCTCTCTTCCTCAAGTCTTTGATTACTCACCAAAGGGAGTCCTGTTTAGAGATATCAAGGTCATGTGTTTTTTAACATAGCCTGCGTTCTTGTAAGCAAGGGCGGAGTCACGTTAGTGGCAGTGGGTGCGGCTGCACCCATGCCAAGCTGAAAATTTAGCTTTAGCCTTCTTATTTTCTCCATATTTGCATCCTTAGAAGCTAAAGTTACGCACCCACAAGGCAAAAAAGATCAGGAAAAGAACAACCAGCTTAGGGTCAGCATGCCCCTTGATTTTTCTCTAGCTAGAAAAGGAGGATTGAGTGCTTCCTTCAATTGCTAGTACAAATGAAAAATGTACCGTGATTTAATTTTAAAGTACCATATTTGTGCAAGTTTATCGTTGTTTCATTCGGATAAAATGGTGTTTTGAGCCTCTAATGGACTAATGCCAAAATATACTCATATCTTCCAGAGATTTTAGGCAGAACTACAAATGTCTGCTTTTATTTTGGAACGGAGAACTCCAAATGTCTGCTGTATGCATACAAATCAGCGCAAACAGACACTATAATTCCTTTCCTATGCATGCATCCCTGAAAAAACAACAGCTTAAAATTACAACCGGCCCCTCCTTATTTATGTAGTATCTAGCTCCGCTACCGCAGATAACTGCCAGATCAGAATGCACAGCCCAATCCAATCATTAGTCTTTTGCCATGCCAGCATGGACAGCGCAACCAAACAACAACGTAAGAAGTGCTGCCCTCTGTCCGTCGTTCCATTCTGAACGTGCTGTCAAACTTTCAAATTCCGAGATGATATGCCACCAGAAAAGAAGATATGATTGCAGCCAGTTGGTATCGGCCCAGCAAAGACAAGTATAGACAGTCTAGAGCAACAAGCACAATCTTGTACTACTCAACCTCCAGCACCTCACCTGCGCTGGCTTTTGTTGAAAGACTACAGAGCAGGGTCACGCGGCGTCAGACGCCAACGGCGAGCCTGGAAGGAAAAGCGACACGCGAGACAACCAGGCGTCCATGCCCCATCCCGTGAGCTGTCTCATGTCATGTGCCGTGCTTCCGAAGAACAGCGCACAGCACGCCACAAAATCTTTGCTTCCCGAGACAACCCGCCTAACAGCTGAACAAACTTTTGTTCCAGCTGCTCACAGAACTTCGCTTGCAGTGGTAGTGAAAACATCACCCAATTACCCGTGACACCAGTCAGTACACTGGAGAAAAAGTGCCAGAGGAAAACTCAGCATGAGAAATGAAATTGCTGTAAACAGTCTGCCACATGATTAACACCAAGGTATTTGGGTGACTCATCCATAAAGAAGAATGGCCCAGTGAACAGTGTATCAACAGTGAATTAGCTCCCTTTGAATTGCACAACAATCGTTGGTGGGCACATCAAGAACATACTTACGAAAGAATCAACAATTCCAGCTACCAAATGCTATACTCGGTCAAACTTGGGTTCACCACACGCAAGTCAGCAACTTGGGTCATATAATTCGGCCAGACTTTACAAATGCAATAAAAGAAAAAAAAAAAGGGAATTCCCTCACGACGCTCCGCTGTATCCTGAACTGTAGCCGCTGTAGCCGCCTTTATTCGTGGCACCTGACTCCAACATTTCCTGGGTCTGTTGGCCCTCGCTGCTTGACGCGGAGTGTACCTGGCCATACTCACTGGTAGGCGCACTGTATTGGCTGCTCGTGTAGTTGTTATTGAAGGCCATCTTCTTGAACTTTTTCATGTCCTCGTTGTACTGGCCAGAGTCATAATCGGAGCTGCTGTACGATCCAAAGAAGCGGCTATGACCAGGCCGCACTCCTTCATTGAGATCTTCCAGGGACACGTCACCTTCCAAAGCCCGCACGACCTGATTATCAATCAGACCACCATGAGAATTTATCCAAATACATGAGCATATGATGTTGAACAGATATTCGCAATTTAGAAATGTAGTTTAGAGATTTTTGCTAGGACAGTAAAAAAGGAAAGATGTTTATGTGTCACCTGGCTCATGCGTGGGCGCCGACGTGCAGAATGGCGTACACATGCAGCTGCACAAGCTATCATTCTTGCAATCTCATTGGGATTGAAGTCCTTACCCAGCCGAGGATCCACCAATGAATCATATTCACCATCCTCAAGTGCTCTCATCAGCAAAGGCCTTGCCTGCAGATGATCAGTAATGTTATTATCAGCATGATTACTAAGAAAGAGAACAAACAACAATGAATAAATAATCTCGAGGATAACCACATTGAAATGGCAGGCACAGCCACATAAGTTGTCAAATGTAGTATGAGTTTTATTAGCACAAGTAAAACATAGTGAGCAAATTTTACTAACAGATAAATCAAAGTAGAAGCCAGCTAATTATGGAGTAAAGATAGTATTATAGGAGACGCAAATAAAACCATTTGAATAACATCAAAAGAAGAAAAGCTGGTTTCAAGTAATTACCCAGTCAACCAAGCTGTCATCCATGTATGTTTGGGTCGTGTCAACAGGCCGCTTTCCAGTAATTAGCTCAAGAAGCATGACTCCGAAAGAAAACACATCTGATTTTTCAGTGAGCTTGCCCGAAGAAGCATATTCTGGTGCTAAATACCTAAAGCAGAAAAGTTACTGTTAGCAAACCATTATCTTGAATATGACACAACAACCAAGGTTATAATACTTTTCAAAATGTATTTAAGTTCCATATTAGTGCATTGAAAAATTAGACGTACCCGAATGTACCCATTACTCTTGTTGAAACATGGGTGTTGTTATCAGAAGTGAACTTTGCAAGTCCAAAATCCGCAACCTGCACATTACAATAAACTGAATAATTTAGGCATATATACGAGTAAAAAATGTACGAATTTCTCGCTTTATAATAGAAAAATTCTACTAGAGCCTTTAATTTGCCAAATATTCAAAACAAGCGACTTCAACAATTTTACATGGTATTGAAGTCTTGTAAAATAAATAAGTTGAGCTAATTACATGATATCGACTGTGAAATGTAAATAAGCAATGCTTAAGGAATACATTTTTTTTATTTTAAAAGTACTGATTCATCTATAAATCAGCACAAGAAGGAAAAAGAGAACCAAAATGTACCTTAGCTTCAAACTTAAAATCCAGAAGAATATTTGATGCCTTTATATCACGATGAATGATCTTTGGATGGCCTATCAAGCAAAGAAGATGTATCATAAGGACCTGCCTATCAATACGATAATATGTTTGCATTGAAACATTTAGAAGGTAGCTAGGATGTAAACTCACAATCTTCATGGAGATATGCCAAACCCTTTGCAGCACCCAGAGCAATCTTTAATCTAGTGGGCCATTCCATTGTCGGTCGATCTTTCCCTGTAGGATGTGAAAAAATGTCAAAACACTAAAACATGTGACAACTGAAAATAACAATCAACTAATATCTTGCATGCACCAATCAAATTCAAGGGGCAGAAAAATAAATCCACGGATTGCCCTACTCCTTTGTGCAAGCAAGACTCTTTGTTGTGTATTGATATTTAGACCATGTAAAAGCCAAGCATACTCTGCCAAAGGGACCAGCAGCATTTGGTTACCTTTGATGACTGGTAGACTGCTCGTTTTATTTGGTTCACCCCCAATAAGTAAACTTGTTGTCATGATTTAAAGGGCATACTTAAATATCACAGCTATTTTCATGAAACAGAGCGAGAAAGTTCAGTTGAACAAATTATTTTAAGTTCAACTTATTTAGCAGGATAGGTTATACTGGACAGTAAACAGCTACTGTATCTACTAGTATAATAGTAAAATATATCAATGTTCCAACAAAGAAGCATGTGGCTTGTGTAGAATCACAGATAATGAGGCAAAGATGGATGAAAAATCATACCATGTAAGTGGAATTCCAATGTGTTGTTGGGGACAAACTCATAGACAAGCAACCTCTTGCCACCGGAAATGCAATAGCCAACCAAAGACACGAGATGCTTGTGATGTACTCTGCTGATAATCTCAACCTCAGCCTGGAACTCACGTTCTCCCTGACCACTTCCAAGTTTCAATTGCTTCACAGCAATCTCTTTGCCATTAGGCAGCAATCCTCTGTGAACATACCCAAATCCACCTTGGCCAAGGAGATTAGCATCCGAGAATCCATCCGTTGCGCTCACCAGCTCTTCATAAGTGAACGTGCTCTTTGAGAAGCCAAGGGCAGCGCCAGGGGAAGGCGGAGGCAGGATCTCGCCACCTGAGTAATTGGAACCAGAGCCACCACTGCTGCTGATCATAGCTGGTGGAGGCGGCGGCGGTGGCTGTGGCGGACGGTTGGCATACGCTGGCGGAGGTGATGGATGCATTTTTACCACATGCTCAGGAGGTGGCGGACGAGGCGCATTTTGCTGCCGGCTCTGGTATGTTCCGCCATAGGGATCCTCTGCGATAAGAAAAAGCATCATGTGAGAAAATGAATTGTTGGCACAAAATGACATATCATCCAAAAGGAATTCTTAACAAATGATTAGTTAGTTTCTCCTTCGAATAAAATAGTCAGAAATAGAAACCAAAGAAGACATTACAGACATTTGATTTTGACAACTGGCATGACATCATCAACACGGCGAACGTAAAGTAATCTACTATAAATTTACTGAACTTAAAAATGCAACACCTTGTCATATGTGCCTAAATCTTCAGCATCAGGATTACTAAGCATTAATAATAATTAAGAAATGCGGATTCAGTTGGCTTGTGACATTGAAAGTCGCATCAGTAAGTACTAAAACTAACACGTTTTAGTCTGCCGTGCACATGGACACCTACGCGGCGGAATCGGGCAGAGGCACACCTAACCCATGTTCATGCGGCCACCCAAGATCCACCCGAATTGCCCGGAACAGGGGAATTGCACCCCGACAGCAACTTGAGCAGCTTAGTCGCAGCACACGCTACCGACACGGTAGATCTGGATCTAGACAGCGACAGGCCGGCTCGGGACGGGAGCGGGAGCAGGAGCAGTGTGAAAGGAGATCTCACCCTTGTACGGCGGCGGCGGAGGCGGGTACGCGTAGTGCTGCGGCTGGGGCCCTCGGCGGCGCTTCTTGCGGAAGCAGCAGACGCAGACGGCGCTGACGAGCAGGAGGACGACGAGGCCGCCGACGGCCGCGCCGATGACCACGGACGTGGACGGGCCGGAGCCGCCGCCGCTCGGCGAGTGGGAGGACTTGGGTGACGAGTGGGTCGGCGGCGAGCGGCCCCCCGACGAGGGCGTGGACGGGGACCGGCCGCCCCCTCCCGACGACGGCGGCGACGGCGTGTCCGATGGCGGGGACGGGGTGGCGGGGGTACCCGGGGAGGAGGAGGAGGACGGGGACGGCGCGGAGGGCGTCGCCGGGGTGGAGGACGGCGCGGGGGCCGCGGGCGTGGGCGGGGACGGCGCCGCGGGGGTGGAAGGCGGCGGAGCCGAGGGCGCGGGAGGGGACGGCGCCGCGGGGGCGGGCGGGGAAGGGGTGGCCGGGGTGGACGGAGGCGGCGCCGCGGGAGTGGCGGGCGGCGGGGAGGTCGCGTTGGCCGGCGGGGCTGACGGCGTGGTGGGCGCCGGCGCGGCCGTCGGCGACGACATCGCGCCCTGCCCGCTCCGGCTCGGGGGTTGGAGCTGGAGAGGGAGCTAGCGCTGCCGCTTTTGCTTAGCGCGGAAGCCTGGGTGGATCGGTGGTGGAGACGGCGAGATGCTTCGAGGTGGAATTTGAGGTGGGAAGCTGTCAATGAAGCTGCTCCCTCCTAGTAGTAGGGCTAGTGGCAGCACATCAGAGTGGGAGAGAGAGAGAGACGGAGAGGAGGGAGGATTAGCCGAGTTAAATGGAAAGTGAGAGAGGGGGCGAATGAGGTGGGAAAGCGCCGGGGGTGACAGCCGGGGCGCGGCGGGCCCCATCGCCGCGGTGGTGCGTGGGCCCGGCTCCGGCCCCCGCGGCTTGACAGCGTTCGTGTGTTCGGGGTACGCGGAGCCGGGACGAGAGACGGAGGCAGCACCAGCAGCGTTCTCTACCGCGACGCTTCCCGCACACGGTCACCGACAGGTAGCGGCGCTCCTGCGGCTGCATCTTCGGGCCCGCACGTCAGTGATGTTCTACGAAGATTACGTAAGAAGTCTTGTCTGGTGGTGTGTGGTCGTGAAATTTGCGGTGCCCCGCCATCGCTTTTGACCGCAGAAAAGGGTAGTAGTGGTTGTGGGAACGGTAACCGGATAAAGTGCACGTCACCACCTTTTCGCCTCCAAGTAAGCTTTTGTGCCCGGGTTTTTTACTCGGCGTGGATCCCACGCGTCAGCGTCCGCTCACTCCCCGCGCTGTTTGTTTTTTTGCTTTCGACCGTGACGGCGCCGTTGCACATGGACGGGACGCGCCCGGACGGCGGTGGTCAGCACTTGAGCCGCGCCGCGGTGTCCTGTCCGACGCACCGGGCCGCGCGCAACGTGGTGGGGCCGCGCGTACCGGTCCCAGGCGATGGGCCCCGTGGCTCAGTGACCCACGAGTGGCTGCGTGATTGGCGGCGTAGGCTGGACCCCGACGCGTACCCAACAGCAGCGCCCGCGTCGCACCGAGACAACTCGCACGGTTTCCTGTCGTTGGTTCGTGTCGTTGCTGCGGCGCCTTGTTACCTGCCACCTGATCCCGTCCGTCAAAGAGGAGAGGAGGTCGCTGTACCAGACGACACATTCGAAATTCCGAACGCAGCAGCACCGTCCGCGCGCGCTTCGCTGGGGAACACGTTCGCGTGCCCGCGCGGTTCTTTTTTGGGCTGCCGCTTCCATCCCTTGCTCAATCATCATCGACCGCAACGTTTTGCCGTCGCGCTTTGTGAGTGATGTCGATGTCGCCAACTTGACTGATCATAATAAACATTGACTTACTACACCGCGACATAACAAGATGACACTAAAAAGGATTTTAACGACAGCCTACGGCTCTAATACTTTTCTTCTCGCCGCAAAATCAGGCAACCCGAAAAGGACCGAGCAATCCGTGCCTTCCCTTTCGCTCCGCCTAGGATGGGAGGGAGTCTAGCGTTAGAGAAAGTCATCACCGAGTGATCACTCATTGAGCGCGTACGAGCAGGAGACGGACAGCTCACGAGGGGCTGGCTGTGCTAACCCTACTCGCTCGCGAAGAAGATTTCTGCGGCTATAGCCACATGCGTTGGCTTCGTTCCGAAAGAAATCCAGCTCCTACCAAGTCCGGGACGCGTGCCAAGTGGAGGCCCCGATTCGGCAGCCGGCCTGAACAGCCAGACTGCACCGTGATTTGCACGCGTCGAGCTCGCATATATCTTGCTGCGCAAGTGCGCTACTGCACACGGGAAATACAGTATCAAAATAAGGGGAACATATTTCTTGAGTGCCTTTTTTGGAGGAAAAAAATCTTTGGAGTTGACAGGAATATTGATTTTTTTTAAAAAAAACCCATTGATCTGCTCCGTGATGTAAATTTTTAGGTAGCCATTTCTTCTCCTGCATCTCTGAAAATGTTAATTTTATTTTGGGTGTGGTTTTCTGGTTTCAATTTAGGAACTTAGGGTTTGGGGATGAGTTTCGTCGACATGGATTAAAGTTCTGAGAGGACTTAATTTTCTTTTACGAAAGGGAGGAGGTCTTCTCTCGAGAGAATTCTAACCCTGATGCTAGGGAGGAAGGACACCGGGGGCGGCAGTACGGTGACGATTTGTGAATGATGTGACGAGGATATCTTTGCTTGAGGTGGCGGAAGGACTGACAATACCAAGGGTGTCAAATTGTGAGAGGAGCATAAAGATTACTATTATTGTAACACCTAAGACCACAGGAGAAGGGTGGCTTTGGAAGGAGATGGAACTCATCACGAGTGGGAAGAAGATATGCAGTTACAAGATGCACCTGAGGATCTCGATTCAAACTTTGGAACCAAATTATCTCAACGCAAAATTTGTTTCCTTCATTCAAAAATTCCGGAGGCCTTCAAGAGAAGTGCAACAACGACTAGGGCTAGAAACAAAGCTCGAGGCTCGTGAGCCAGCTCGGCTCAATCTTAATTTTGGGTTGACTCGGCTCGGCTCGGTTTTGCTCGGTCTTTTTAATAAACCAAGCTGAGCCTCCATCATAGCTCGTTTGTTAACGAAACAAACGAGCTAGCTCGTAAGCTGCTCGCGAACTGTTCGATTAGCTTGATATGCTCGATTATATAGAAATGCCAGCTTTAATTCTCTAACAAGATGGTAGTTTTTATGTTTGGTGAAGCTCAATTTATCATAAAAAAAACCAAGTTCATTAGATATATATAAATCATGTTCAATGTTAGATAATCTTTTTATTTTTATTTGTTTTTCGTCTTTGTTGACTTAAATTAATATTTTTGTGCAATATTATGTTATATTACAATTTTTGTATTGTTGGCACATGCTAATACTTATAATGACTTAAATTTTTGTCATAAAAGTTTTTACATACTTGGCTCATAGACCTAACGAGCTAGTTCGATCTTTATAAATGAGCCGAGCCGAGCTTCCATTTTAGCTTGTTAATCTTAATGAGCCAAGCCGATCAGCTCGTTATCAGAACGAGCTTTAACGAGCCGAGCCTTAATGAACCGAGCTAGCTCGTTACCCACCCTTAGGTACGACCTAGTCATCCGAATCAAGTCAGACTCTGCCATCTGATGGAGTAATATCAATTCACGTCAAACACACGGACGCAATGAACGGCCAGATGCACTAGTTGGACACAAGTCTAACAGCTGGAGTCGTACCTACTACCTCCATTTCAAAATACTTGACGTTTTTGACTTTTGAGGATCACGTTTGACCGCTCGTTAATTAGAAAAATTTGTACAAATATCATTTATCTTGTTATGATTTGTTTTATCATTAGAGATACTTTAAACATGATTTATTTGTTTTTATATTTGCACAAATTTTTTGAATAAGACGAGCGGTCAAACGTAATTTCAAAAAGTCAAAAACGTCAAGTAATTTGAAATGGAGGGAGTATTGCATTTCTTGGCCTTGAAACTATCACTTGAGGTGGATATTGAAACGACAATCAATAAATGACTTTGATCACTAATTACTGCACATAAAATATATTCAAAGCATAACAAAGATAAATATTATAAACTAAGTAACTATCCAAGACAAATTTAGCTAGACCTTTTCTAAAATTTTAGTGGAATATTTAGAAACATATTGATGGTCAAAATTTTATGTGTGTTGACAAAATGTAACAACAAAAGCGAAGTTTTTTGTGACTAGAGAGATTAACACATAAACATAACATAGCCCCTCCATCATATAATATAAAAATTATTGGTTGGACACATGGAGAAGTCTAAGAAGGTCAAATACTTCACGTTGCCGACTAACTTTTTAAACTATTTATGTGGTATATGCGAATTATTACCGCTTCTGTTATTCTTGCTTAGATCAAGGCGCTTACCAGGTGCCAAAATTTTTTAATTAAAATAACTAAATTAAGAACAGAGCTATGGACATGACCCGCCTGTGACCTGTCCAACTTCATTCCGACTGAATGCAAGCAGGTCTCACATGTGTTGGGTCGAGTGGTACCTGAAGCAATTTCAATAAAGTTAATCAACAAGGCTGCTAATCAGACTAATTCCGACATAAATTACGTTTAGAGGCCAATTGGCCGGCAGAGAGTGAGAACAGATTAGGGAAGAATAGATAATTAGGCCACGGTAGAATAATCAGTGTCGCACATGGTATGTACGCGAATCCTGCTGTCGGCATTGACGAGTTAATCATTCGAGTGCAGTCGAGTGACGGAGAATATATTTATGCAAACAAGTATCTGCAGCAGTTGAGTGTTTTGATTATATATCTGCGTCAGATACAAAGGGAACGCACTAGGATATCTTTTACTACGTCCATGTAGCCTCTATTCTGAATTGAGCTAGGAATATTTTAGTGAATATACAAATTAGTTGTCACTGTTCTATCAGAATATGGGTTTAAATTTGTTATTAGAACTTATAACCTTATTTTGGACATATCTGTATCTCTTAAAGAAAAACATACACTGTCATTCTTAATTTTTTTCATATACTAATCGTTAAAAATATATACATTGCTTTTCACCTTTAGATATTAAGTTATATAGACTTTTTGCTATAACTGGACTAGTAGAATCGAAGATTGGATTGAAATGGAATAAGAATGTTAAGACAATATTCACCTTTACAACATGCTCGATCTTCAATCATAGCAGACAACACGGGCGCATCATTCAGTGATATCCATGAGAGCCAATAATCACGCTCCTAATCGGTCATTACTCTTTAGAACGTACTTGACATTGATTGCGACAAGAAGATACTTCGATTCGGCCTTCAATCAACAAGTAATCGAAACCAACTGGTGATTGTATATATACTCCTGCCAAACTACGTGAGGAAGTACCTATGAACTCCTGCCAAGATTAAATCTCATGATGCCAAACTCTGATTGGCTTATGGACACCAAGAGATATTTCTGCCTAATTGGAAAATGTGTTGTTGCTTCTTTGTGTGATGGCATCTCAACCGCAATGTTGCAGGACGCCATGTGACTGTAATCATACACAAGATGCTCCATCGGTGATGGCCCCTGCTCAATTTAATTTGGTGCGTCCACCGTTTGTACGCTTTGTTAATTTGGAGTACTTCTAGAAATATCAAATCTTTATGCTAGATGATATAGACAAAGACACCTTGTGGTCTTGACAGTGTTTTGCAGAGAAACATATGGTCATGTTTGCCTTCAATACACATAAAGCAGAGCAAGCATGCTCGGTTGATGGTTTGCTATATCAAGGAGCCAGCCACCACGTGTATCAAGTTAACTCTAGAAATAGGTTTTCTATGCCCAACATGTCATGCCAAATTTCGGCACACATTTCTTCCAAGTTTTCATTCAAGAAGGATACAGGCATCGGCACATTTGAATATGCCCTGTTATATAGTAGTATAATAAACTGAATAAGCTCTGGTGTGCCAAAAGGAAGCACCAAACCCTCTCAAATAAGCTCTCTCGACTCAAAAAAATATATATCTTCTGGTTCTCGAACTCTTTTTTTGGTATAGAGAAATGACACTTTGGGGAACTTACGCTTGGACGGTGCTGGGAATTGAAGGAATATTATCAAAATCACCGGCCGGGCATGCAGGGTCAACTCTGCAGTCTGCGTACATGGTGGAGAACAGCAAGAAACAGATAATTTTATCCTAACCTATGTTCTGTTTGCACAAGACCAGCAGGTCATCGTCGTAGAGGTTCCCTATCCCTGCAGTACGCGGTTTCCACACTGATCGGGGCTTGCTGATAGTTCAGTTCATTTAATTACTTGTGCCCATGCATGATTCCCTGATTTGTTTTCTTTTTTATCTTTGCAAAGTTGCAGGTTATTTTGGACATTTAGCATTTGAAAAAAATCCTTATGTTATGGCCAATAGACCTGGTGGTCGGATAGCTGTTTTCAACTGATGTTTGCTTATTTGGATTCTCTCTATTAGAGAACTCTTGCCGGGTTTTAATTACCAACAGTACTCTGGTTGTACAGCTGGAAATTAATAAAGCAGAGAACTTTGTCTAAATACATTGGTAGTTTAGTGGCAACATTAACAAGGGCGCTACTAGCACCAAATGTGTGCCCGGGCAACAATTAGCTAACTATACTGCTAACAGCTTCAACAGAGGAACGAGAAGAGCCAGAGTCCAATGCTTGATCTGGGAGTCCAGATAGAGACAGAGAAGTGGCGGGGCTTTGCCCCTCCAGTTTCATCAAAAAAAAGAAAAAAAAAGAAGTGGCACTGCCAATGCACCAGCATTTTGTAGCCCAAAGAGAAAGAAAAAAAAAAGCACCAGCAGTTTCGTTCCTCCGTTCTTTTTTAGCATCGTTCCTCCGTTTGGGGAAAGGAGATTTTTGTAAGACCAGCCAAGCACATGGGCTGATCTTTTACGTGAACGTCATTATGGCCTTCGTAACTCTTGTGCCTGCCTAGCCCAGGTGAGGCTGGCCTCCTTAGTCACCGGAATTTCGGTCTGGCACTAAAACAGCCCATTTTGGCCCAAACGACCATTCATTCATCATTCCCTTTTTCTTTTCGAGAAACATTCATCATTCTTCGTACCGAGGAGCAACCACTGCAAGGTATCAACGAGACAATGTAAACAGATGAGTAAAATGGATTCACAATGATCTTTTGTTCCAGCTCGAGCAAGTTCTATTGGATTCATCAACCGGGAAAGGTTTTCTCCCCCACAAACAATTCTTCCCTGGAGTAACAGTTTTTTTTTCAATTAGTGGAATAATACTCTATTGGATTGGTAAAAAAATTCATTTGTCCCATGGAACGATTTTTATTACTGAAGCGGAACATTTTCTTCCAATGCGGAACATTTTTTCCCGTGGAAGGAACAAATTGTAATTTTTTGGTTCTAGAACAATCAGGTGGTTTCTTGTGGTATTTGTCGCCCGAAACAATGCTAGCTTGAGGGGAGCACCGTTCAGCGGTGCCTGCTCGTTGGAGGAGGAGGAGAAAGCTCTGGAACAAGCTCGCTGGAGGAGGAGGAGAAAGACGACCAAGTGTGCCAACTTGTGTTGCTAGACCGAAGTGTGGAGAGGACTTGCGTTGCTAGGACGAAGCAAAACAATGTGTGTGCAAGTGCAAGTGCTACTATCAGCTTAGGGCTGCTGGCGCCCGTTGGCGGTTAGGCTTTTTTTCTCTCTTTCTTTCTTCGTCATTTCGTTTTCCTTTCCATGTTAGTGCGAGCCTCATCTTGTTTTAATTGCTTGGAATAAATAGATGTTTATAACGTTTTTTTATTTATCCTAGAAACACCAAATTTAGCATAGATTTTGGAGGCGGAACTTTCAATAGTGCCTTTTGAATTCATACAGTCCGTAACAAATAACAGCAAACCGCGGAAAGCATCATCATATCAACATTTGAAACAAGTTGCAACAATTGGCTAGCCTAATAATCCATTAACGCCGTTCGTTCACGCAGCTCGACTCTGCCGACACGTCTGCGTACACTTCCACAAAATGACACAACATTGACACCGCCCTTTTCGCACTCGGCCGCGCCCGCCCAGGCTTGTGGCTGGCATGCCTGCACAACGGTCCATGTACGCATGCGTGCGTGGATTTACTCCACTACCGTGTGGAGGAATGCGTAGGCATCGGATGGGCCAGCTCGAGGTAGTAGCATGCAAATGAGATGTCGCAGGCAATGGTGTACGCCTTCAGCTCCCTCCTGTACGCATGTGTCCATCGCCGTGCATCGCCGGCCGGCCGGCCGGACAGACTGGTCACGCGCGCTCGCAGCTGCTGACTGCTGTGTCACAGGCTTACAGGATCAGAGAGCAATGCACAGTTCGAGCACTGTGCACTGCAACATCGGAGCTGCATTTTGGCCTTGGACCCTGCTACTCCCTGCTTCTGCCTTGCGTGACGACGCCCACCCACCGGCTGCATGCCCGCACTGCATCGCCCAATGCAGCCGGTCCGACCAGCGACCAACGCTGCGGCTGTAGAGGCAATGGCTGCTGCTGTGCTGCGAGCACCAACGGCGATCGATGCCGAGGCGGCAGCGCGCAGGAGGGTGGCAGGCTTTCGCGCGAGCAATGCAATGCATGCATGGGAGCAGGCGCCCCTGCCGGCCGGGCTCTGGTCGGGCTGTGGACGGGCGGGTCCGGCGTTCCAGGCCCAGTCGCCTGCATGCGGCCTTGACCCTTTTCTGGGAAAGCCTCCTGCGCTTGACCTAACCTAACCTAACCTAATCTCCTCTGATCAATCGAAGCAATGCTACTAGCTTTAGCTATGGTTTAATTTTGGGCGGCCGTGCGTGGCCTGCAACTGGCCCCGGTGGTAGTTAATGCGTCTAGTTGGGATGCAGCTTCAGACAACAACAGCAAGGATGCAGCTTCATCACATTGTCTTCGATCAATTCTTCTTCACTATTTGCCGCGTGGTAATGCTAGGATGATTATGCTCGCAATTATGTGCCTAAATGGTGTACACATCTCACGCGATGAATCATCATGAACTTGAAGCGAGAGAGAGCAGCTTTGTGATGAGCTCTCCACTAGCAGATTGTACTGCTCCTATGTAGGTAGAGCCAGAGGAACTTCTTCAAGCGTGAACGGACACTGGTATTCGAACGCACTAGTACGTCCTTGATGGACCGCCATGGATGAAATGCAATAATGACACGTATACATCCTTTGATCATTGCGCCATGATAGCCGATCACGCTGAAACATAATCGAAAGCTACTACTGACATGACTTCGGCTTGTGTCGTCTTACTATGAACCGAGTCCCATGCTTACTTCTTATAATTAATAACGGGTAAATTACACTGGCAGAGTAACCTTGTTGTCTGTCTGAACCAGCAAAACTAGCATGGACAGTACATTTTTCGTAAAAAAATGTTACAGACGATATGGCATTAGTCATGTGCTTCCTCCATACATGAAAGCTTCAAGCGCACCAAAACACCAAAAAGTTTTGCTAATTATACACCTATTGCACTGAGTCAATTTGTTTTTTCTTTAGATGAAGATACCCCTTTGAGAGTTTTAAGGGTTCTTGTTGATACAGCATACTACTCCAGTTAATCCTGCAGAAGTACAATCAAGCAGTACATTAACTGAATTAGGGACTGTTCTCTTCTTTAGGCCTAAATTTAGGCCTGCTAGAATCTTGTCATTTAGGGGTATAAAATAAAATCTAATTGAAAAATTAACTGCAGAACCATGTGCTAATTCCCGAGACGAATCTAATGAGGGTAATTAAGCCGTAACTTGATGATGGTTATTGTAGCATCACTGTAGCAAAACATAGATTAATTAAGCTCGTTAGATTCGTCTCGTAAATTAGCACACATCTATAAAAAGATTTTTTACTTAGACTTTATTTAATACTCTAAATAGAAAGATTCTTTTTGATGAGATGTTTAGGTCTAAAGAAACGAACACCACCTTACTATATCAATGGTCCACGGATCTACACGCTCTGCCACCTGCCAAACACCTACAGTTCTGTCATCAGAAGCTTGTGCTCACATCTTTTTGTCACAAGACAGGGCCCTGTTGTTCAAAAACGAAGATACCATCATCATTCCTCGCAAAAAAAAAAAAAGATACCATCATCATCATCCAAATCTGTAGTTTCCTGATGAATGATACAGTATGTAGTTTTCTCAGGGCAGGCAACTTCGGCATTGCACTTCCCATCAGGAGAGCAAAATTTATCAAGTTTACCCCTTAGACAAAAATGTTAAGTAGGTTCACCTTTTTAAGAAGCATGTCAGTTTTGTGCCTAAATCAACGAGAGAGAGAGAGAGAGAGAGAGAGAGAGAGAGTGAGTGAGTTTTGCATTGTGACTTTATTTCTCCGTTACATTATGGATTCAGCGGTAGAGGAACACCATCTCAATCATGAGCGGACGCTCTGGTATTCGTACACACGTACGTCGCTCATGGGAGGCCATGTACGTAATGTCATAATGACACGTATATATCATTTGATCATTGCGCCATGATAGCTGGTCACTCTGAAAATAATCGAAAGCCAGCACTGACAGCCTCTGGCGAGCTACTATTGAGGCTCGACGTTGTCCTATTCCTATGAACCGCGCGAGAGTCCCACCTTGTTGTATACTCAGACAAATACAACATGCAAAAACAGCATGCGTGTTTTATTTATTCTTAAAACATGTTAAGAAGATCGACGATAGACAAATACAACAGGCTAGAAGTTTGGTTTAGGTTTGGCTGTGAGCCGTTATATTCCTAACGGACTTCTATACGTATTATTGCCGTGCACTCCAAGGTGGCCGGCTTGTATTGATCTCTATACTCGCATCTGTATATTAGCATGAAGTGCCTCATCATAAAGCATTGCGAGCCAACAAGTTTCACAGTCATATGCTTCCATTCAAGAAAATTTCGAACACGTTAATACACCAAAAATTGCTATTTCTACACAAGTATCAATTGCTATGGTGTAGGCTTCATTCAATTTTATTTATTTAGTTTGAAGAGTACAGTTGTGAAATTACTTGTATCAGTGGACTCATTTGGAAATTCTAAGGATATATATCAATAATATCCACAATAGTACAAATAAATTGACTAGGTTATGCAAAGGTTGGAAAATATAGCACCAGTGATCTACGGAACTACTAGATGCTTTGCCACCTTCCGTACAATATCTACAGCTTGCAATATGTACTTTCCTGCTAAATGTTCTTACATCCTTTTCTCACAACTAGTAGGACACAGTCAACAGACGGAGGTGAGATAGGTATGGATGCATAATTTGTAGTTTGTGAATTAAATCAACATCTGATGTGCTTGTAACATGCAGCATCTAGTCTGTAGTCCCCAGTGGAATGTTATATGGTTTTGTGATAGTTTGGCCAATATACCTAGGGTTTAATTACATTGAAATTTGTCCTTGGGCCTCGGAATAAGTTTGTAAGAACATGGTTCATCTGTCTAATACTTTGCCGTTGTAGCAGTATAACAAGAGGAGGAGAATGTGTACATGCAAGCATGGTAGGTTCAGGTTTTGAAGAAGCACAATCCCACAGACACACACCAAATGCATCCATGGTCCAACACGATCGTACCGCCCCCTTAATTGAGCAGGCATCCAAATGGGTCCTGGAAAGGGATCATGCGACCGACCTCCAGCCTCCAGGCTCCAGCAGCATTCAAAATTCAGCTCAGAAGAAACAAAAGTTGTTCAAAGTTCGAATGCAAATTCGGATACAGGCGGCCACCCCATTTGGCACCGTGTGCTAGGCACTTGGAAAGGAGCAGCAACCAGACTGGGAGGCCTCTCATTTATGCCTGTCTCGGGCTTGATGCGATAGGGATCTGATACGTAGGCTTGGAATGAAGCGCCAGATTGGCTCAAATCCCAGGGAATGGAAGCGCTCCCAGCTGCTAGAACTCTGTGCCCATGGAAACAACGCATTCTCTTTTGTTAGGCTA
Source organism: Eragrostis nindensis (assembly GCA_012490785.1). NCBI lineage: Eukaryota > Viridiplantae > Streptophyta > Magnoliopsida > Poales > Poaceae > Eragrostis > Eragrostis nindensis. The sequence goes on from JAAXCT010000195.1 coordinate 697,955, forward strand.
ACTCCAACAAGAACACGCATATTTTAGATGCAAATCGATGTATGCGTCGCTTGAACAGTAGAGTGCGTTTCCTTCCCTGTTCACCATCTCCAACAGCAGCAACGCATTTCTTCGGCATCGCACTGGCAAATGGACGCCGCCGCGCAGCTCGGCCCGCGGCGCCTGCCGCAGTGCGTCGCCCGCGCCCCGCGCTGCCTGCCGAAGCACGCCCCGCGCCTCCTGCCGCTGTGCGTCGCCTGCGCCCAGCACCGTCCGCCGCAGCGCGCCCCGCGCCGCCCGCCGCAGCTCGCCCCGCTGCAGTGCGTCGCCCGGACGCGGAGGACGACGACCCGGACGCGGAGGAGGAGGACGACGACTCCGGCCCGCCGCGACTCAAGCTCCTTGCGCGCCCCGCGGCTCGGCGCCCCGACGCGGCCCCGCCGCGTCCGCCCCGCCCCATCCCGCTTGCAACGCGTCGCCGAAATCGCGCCCCTTGCCGCGCATCTCCGCCGCCGAGGACTCCACCGCGGGCTGGTGCGGCGCCGCGCCGTTCGTCTCCTCCTCGCGAGCACGTGCCGCCGTCTCCTCCACGCGAACCCGCGCGCCTCTGCCTTCCCGCGCCGCCGTGTCCTCCACGCGTCCGCGGACGCGCCGTGCCTGCCTCCGCGCGAGCACGCGCCGCCGTCTCCTCCACGCGAGCCCGTGCGCCGCCTTCCCGCGACGCTCTTCTCCTCCGCCGTCTCCGCCGCCCATGCTCGAGCACGCCTGCTCCTCGGCGCTCGGATGGCCACCTACACAGCGATTTCGGCGACCACACCTTCCCTCCTCGCTTCGCCTCGACATCGCGCGCCTCCCCCGACCCACGCGGACGCCTGGTGGACGCCTCCGCACCGTGCTGCGCGCGCGTGAACGCCGCCGAGGCCGCGCTGCTCTACCCTGGATGCACGCCGCCATGGATGCGTGCCGCCATGGATGCGCTCCCCGCCCCTCCATGGCTGCCTCCGCACGCGCGCGCCTTCGCCGTGCCCGCCTTCGCCGTGCACGCACAGCTCGCCTGCCTCCGTACGCGCTCGCCTTCGCTGTGCCCACCTTCGCCGCGCCCGCCTCCGCGCCCGCGCCGCCGCGCCGACCTCCGCACGCGCAGCTCGCCCGCCTCAGCCGTGGCCACCTCCGCGCTCCCTCTGTCGCGTCGAAATCCGCAGCGCCCGCGCCTCCGCGTCGGCGTCCGCCCCACAGCGCCGCACAAATGCAATTGAGGAGAGAGGGAATCCATTTTTGCGCCCTCTCTCTCATCGAATGCAACGTGCCTCACGCGTTTGCGCCCTCTGTTGGGTGATGTTTCAGCGATGCACAGTGGCGCCCAGCGACGCAAAAATGCGTTTGCGCTGGCTGTTGAAGTCAGTCTTATTGTCACATTCCATTTCATCCTGCGCTTTTTTTTTCCTTTTTTTTTTTTGCGGTGGATTTCACCCTGCGCTTCAATTCCTCTGTTTCGTGCAGGGTATGTTCCAGGTGCTGTTGCTAGCGACAATTTCAAATCGAAGTACGTATGGTTACTTCTTTGACACTAAAAAATACAAACAATGCTAGGCCCCAAGAGCAAACGAGATCAAAATTCAAAATTGCATTGAGACAGAAATGGATCAGAATGTTAGTATACAGAAAATATAAGAGAAACTCTGTTGTCAAATGCCTTGCTGCAACATGAGGCAGTACTGAAATAGTATGATCGAAAATTTCAAAATAGAGGGTCGGATATGCATATATTGCTTCACTTTTCCATCAACCAAAAACAAGCACAGGCAGCATTCCAGATAGCCACGCAATTAAGCCCATCTACCATCTCATGCACATAATTAACCACTCCTAGTTAACAATCCGCTTAACACCCCAACTAACCCAATGACGACGCTATCACTTCCATGCAATGTCACAACCACCGACGCCGGCGGCCGGCCGGCGACGTCGAGGCCAGGACGACCTAGCCGCTAGCCGCCGTGGAGCACGACCCAGATGTCGGAGAAGGCCTGGAGGATGACGGGGTGGAGGCAGGGCGCGTTGAGCGCCATGTACGCGTCCAGCAGGCGCTCCAGCTCCGCCGAGCCGAACACCTGGCGTCCCACGATCATCTCCACCATCGACTCCCGGAAGTCGCCGTACGGGTCCCTCGACCGCTTCACCACCGCCAGCCCCTTCCGCACCTCCTCCGCCGCCGCCACCACCAGCGGCCGGAACCCCGGCTCGCTCGCGCCGCCGCCGCCGCACCTGTCCACGCAGCTCGCCGGTGGACGCCGCCTCCTCCGCGGCGGCATCCTCCTCCTCTGGCAATCGTGGATCTTGTTACCGGGCGGCCGGTGCTTGGACGTGTAGAAGACGGAGGAATTGTCGGTGGACATGAGGCTTCTGGAGGAGAAGAAGGTCTCCGTCTCGTCGTCGTCGTCATCATCTTCGCCGCCATCGTCCTCCTCGTCGTCGTCGGAAGTGGTGAAACCGTAGGGGTTGGACGAGAGCGGACGCACTCCGCCCCTGCAGCCGCCGACGTTCTTGATATGCCGGCGGCGGCTGCCGAGCCGAGAGGAGGAGGACGAGCTCCCATCCTTGTGCCGCCGCGCCATGTTGCAGCCGCTGCGCACGCGCTCCGGCGGCGAAGGGCGGCGGAGGCGGTCGAGCGCGGCGGAGAAGGGCGCGGCGCGAGGGAGGAGGGCGGCGGCGGCGGTGTAGTTGGCGGCGGTGGTGCCGGTGGATGAGGAGGTCGATATCGTGGTCGCCGTGATGGTGGTGGGAGTGGCTGTGAAGGCCGCCGTGGCGGTGGAGGAGGATGAGCTACACGGTGAGCGGAGGAGGGAGTTGGCCGGACGGAGCAGCCGGGCGAGGTGGTCCTTGAGCCGCCACCCGCCGTTTCTGCTGCCGTCCTTGGATTGCATTTGGAGCTTGGTTTGGCGGCTTTCGACGGGGGAGAGGAACAGAGAAGAAACGAACCGTACTGCCGTCTAGTAGTACTCGCGAATGTATTTATAGACAGGCCGAAGAATTAGCCAGACATGAAAGAGAGGAGGGGTCGATTAGGCAAAGTTGTCTAATCAATAAGTAAACAAGTGTTAAAACAAAGGCTTTTTTTTTGATAGACTCTCGAATTTTGAAAGAAAAAATTAGCAACAAATGGACCTGCTAGCAAGGCGTTTGATTGTAGGTTTAGCAAAACTTGCTTGCAGACGAATTAGTCTTCATAAGATCACTGACGGCAAGAGGGAGGGGTGTCGACCAGGGGTTCTGTACTTCTGTGTGTGTATACTCTGTTTCTATAGGGCTGGAGCCTCTATATGAGTGAACAAATCATCAAGGGTCAATCTGTCAAATGTTATCAGTTAGTACTCAGAGAGGTTTGGCAGGGCTTCGGATTATGGAAAAAAAAAACAGCTTTTGCACTGAATTTTGAGGCAATACAGCTTAACTGGCTTATTTCGAATTATCCCTCAAAACAGCTTATCCAATTAGACAGTTTGGCAAAGCAGTTTATCTTGATTTTTCTAGAATGGATTATGCATGTCAAATGGCTGCAGTACCCTTAAAGTTGAAGCTCCGGTTTATCCACATCATGTAAATAAAAATAATTGAAAAAAATAAGTTAAATATTACGTAGATGACTACTAATAAAATCATGTTCAACATTTTTTTTGAAACATAGTCAAGTGTAGTCAAGTTTTGAAAATCTTGTCACAATGGTGTAATCGGTTTGCAATTCGGACGTTAGTTTGTAAGCTACGGATATTTTTCAAAACAAGCATAAATGTGTTGTTGTCTGGTGAGCCCGCCATAATCCACCAAAAGCTATAGATAGCAGCTTCGCTCATACGTTGAATTCAGAATGAATTCTACCAGCTCTTGGCCATAATTCGTTTTAACATATCACCTGTTTGATAGTTTTTTCACATAAACAAAAGCAGAAACTGTAGTCGAATCATGTTCAACATTTTTTTTGAAACATGGTCAAGTGTTGTCAAGTTTGAAAAATCTTGTCACAACGGTGTAATCGGTTTGCAATTCGGACGTTAGTTTGTAAGCTACGGATATTTTTCAAAACAAGCATAAATGTGTTGTTGTCTGGTGAGCCCGCCATAATCCACCAAAAGCTATAGATAGCAGCTTCGCTCATACGTTGAATTTAGAATGAATTCTACCAGCTCTTGGCCATAATTCGTTGTAACATATCACCTGTTTGGTAGTTTTTTCACATAAACAAAAGCAGAAACTGTAGTCGAATCCTAATGATACAGTATCAAATAAGAAATGTTTTTTTCCGCATGACCATTAGCATGTTGCTAGAATGAAAAATAGTAACCCTTTAAATGGGTTTACACTCTAGAGCATTTGAGAAACAGCTCTTTTCCATCAGTGTATCATTTTTCCCCCTAGCTGGTGCTGTATATCTCTGATCTTTACCCGCCCGAAGCTCCCACGTTCCAAAGCAATCCTCGTGCTCGCTCATCCTCCTTCACAGCGCCATTTGGGTTTTGACAGCAGCCCAATGGGCCATTGGCTCATGGAGCACGATATGCTCATCGAGACCGATCTGTTCCAGACACGCTTCGGATTCTCAGTGTTATCAACTTCTTTGTTGGTTGAGGACGAGCGTTAGCTCGACTGGTCAAGGCGCTAGAGTGGGAGCGCGACCACCCGGGTTCGATCCCTGGGATCGGACCTGGTTCCTCACCGGGGCTTGTCCCCATTTAATAATTTGCAGGTGCCTCTCCGTGCATGGTGACACAAAGGGAGTGCGACGTCCCTCGTCGCGCGCTAGAGCCTGGTGGTTTCTGGCGATCTTTCGAAGGATGCAATCTTCAAGGATGCTGAGTGTAGTTGTAGGTCTGGTCGTGTACGTGGGTGTGAGTTGGTGTGTGTTGAGGTGTGCGTGCGTGCGTACGTATATGAACAGATGCTACAGCTGTACCCAGTAGGAGAGGCTTCAAAAAAAAAAAAAAACTTCTTTGTTGGTTCAGTGCCATCGGCCCCATCTGAGGGAATACGATTCCTGATGCCTCCTAGTCTCATCCTGCTACATCATGCTTCTTGGGCTGGGAGTTTCTAGATGCCATTCCTCGTGACTCAGTTTAGTGGTGTGGTGTTCTCTTCGATCGGCTAGCAACTAGTACTTAACTAGCTTAAGGATTGATTAGAATAAGCTAGAAGCAGGGTATCGGCTTTGGCCTCACTAGGAGGTTACAACCGAAATAATGAAATTTGATTGATACGATGAGAAATAATGAAACATGAAACGAACATGTCCCTTTTATAAGAGGAACGGTTGTCCTTCAGTAAAGGGATGTTGATGCTGGCTACACTTGCTCCTGCTAGAAAAGATCTCCTGCATTCATGAGTTCCATTGGTCACATTCAACAACCTTGTATCTTGAAATGTCAGAGAAAGTTCCACTGGTATGGTGAGAGGAGTGAACCAACTTTTTGCTCGTTCTTAGTTGAGGATGGCCATATCTTGCTTTTAAAAAGGGCTCCATGTTTCAACAAATTACTGTTGTCTACATTTTTTTGTCCCTCTAGAGGAAAAAAGTCCTGGGCCTGTTCGTTTCTTTAGGCCTGCTAGAATCTTGTCATTTAAGAGTATTAAATAAAGTCTAATTAAAAACTAACTACAAAACCCTATGCTAATTCGCGAGACGAATCTAATGAGGGTAATTAAACCACGATTAGACGATGGTTACTGTAACATCACTGTATCAAAACATAGCTTAATTAGGCTCGTTAGATTCATCTCGTAAATTAGTACACATCTGCAAAAAGGTTTTGTAATTAAACTTTATTTAATGCTACTAAATGACAAGATTCTAGCAGGCTTAAATTTAGGCCTAAAGAAACGAACAGGCGGTTATCAGCCCTTAATGATTTGAATGAAAAATATATTGCATCTGTGTCAGAGTTACGTTGACGTTCAGTTTTTTGCTGCTCGATCGGCATGGGAGAACTTCACATTTTGCTCTTGCTCTGTGGTACGTCCTACTCAAAATTCCAACCATAATAAGAAGAGCCTTATTATGATGACCAGTAAATATATACTGGTGCGCCATGCCGGCCAGAGCCACCCCCGGTGACGCTGCTGTCGTGCATTAGTGTTGCGGCTCTTCCAGCGACACGACAATTAAAACCAGGCAGCCATGGCGCAAATTGAGTTGGTGCCGTTGCATTGCCTTCTTGCCGTTGGTGCCGGACCGGATGACTGCAACCATGGAAATTGACAGAGCGCTGCGGGACGGCTAACGTTGCTCGTCTACTTCTCCTATCGATTGCTGCTAACGTCGGTAGTTCCCACTTTTAGCGGACCAATGCCACCAAGAACATGCGGCCGTATCACGGCTAAAAAAGATAAAAGGGATTTCTGCAGCGTTTGTACATGTGTTTAGGCTGCCACCTGCATTTTTGTATTTCTGCATATGACTATAGAAATAAAACGTTTCATAGCCTATTGTGTCAAACCGCTTATAGAAATGCATTTCTGCAGATGACAGCATCATTAAGGCAGCAGCCTATATAGAGATCCATACTAGTCAAATTTTTTCGAAATTTCTGCCAGAATTCAACAGACTTCCGGCACTATAATTCAGCATAAAATTTCTAACATATTTGTCGAAAATAGAGTTGGGCGAGAGTTTTTCTGAAGCTTCTAGCACACAGATTCATTCTCTCCAGTTCTTTACATATACAAAGTACAATTTACATTATAGACCTCATATTATCCTTTTATTTCATTCAAGGACTACCAACACTCCCCCTCAAGATGGGGCGAATATATCTAAAAGCCCCATCTTGTCACAGATTTTCACAAAAGACACAACACTAACACGTTTGGTTAAAACATCAGCTAATTGATCTCCAATTTAACAAAGCAGACATGAAGCATCCCCTCATCTAATTTCTCCTTGATAAAATGCTATCGATCTCAACATGCTTGATCTTGTCATGATGGACTGGATTGTTCACTATCTTAATTGTGGCTTGGTTGTCACAATAAAGTTGAAGAGGTGCATCACAATATAGGCGTAGTTCTGTCAATAGTATTTGAAGCCACATTAGCTCACATAAACCTGATGCCACAGCTCTAAGCTTAGCTTCTGCATTGGATCTAGAAACCACAGTTTGCTTCTTGCTCCTCCAACTAACAAGGTTACCACCAACAAATGCACAATATCCAGATGTTGATTTTCTATCATCTAAGCACCCAGCCCAGTCAGCATCAGTATATCCTTCTATTTTCAGATGCCCGTGGTTGGAAAATAAAATACCTTTTCCTAGACAACTCTTAAGATACCTCAAGATTCTGTATACCGCATCCAAGTGGCTAGATCTAGGATCATGCCTATATCTGCTCACAATACTGACAGCATATGCAATATCTAGCCTTGTGTGTGATAAATAAAGTAAACGACCAACAAGCCGCTGATACTGGTGCTTGTTCATATGATCACCTGAGTTAGCCACAATACGATTTTGTTCTATTGGTGTTGCTGCTGGTTTACAATACAGCATGCCAGTTTCAGTAAGCGAATCAGTTACATATTTCCTTTGTGAAAGATTACCTTGTGCCACATATGCCACTTCGATTCCAAGAAAATAATGAAGATACCCAAATCTTTGACTTCAAATGATTTTGCCAAAGTCTTCTTCAAGCATAATATTTCCTTATCATTATTACCTGTAATCACAATGTCATCAACATAAACAACAAGAATGGTAACCTTGTCATAGTGACGCTTGAAGAACAAAGTATGATCAGCATTGCTCTAGTGATACCCCATAGAGCAAATTTCGTTTTTAAACCTTCCAAACCAAGCTCTAGGTGATTGTTTAAGTCCATACAAGGACTTCTTCAATTTACATACCTTGCCCTTAGTGTCTCTACTGTTAAACCCTGGCGGAATCTCCATATAGACCTCTTCCTCTAAATCACCATGCAGAAATGCATTTTTGACGTCCATTATTTGAAATAGTTTCCAATTATAATTTGCAGCTATTGAAATTATTGTTCTGATGGTGTTCATCTTTGCTACTGGTGCAAAAGTTTCATCATAGTCTACCCCATATGTTTGACTATACCCTTTTACCACCAATCTGGCCTTATATCTCTCCACTCTACCATTGGGGGTCTGTTTCACGGTGAACACCCATTTACAACCAATAGCTCTCTTATTTGCAGGGAGAGATGTAATTACCCAGGTGTTGTTTTTATCAAAAGCAGCCATTTCTTCCAGCATTGCCTGCCTCCATTGTGGATCTTGTTTTGCCTCCTGCCAATCATGTGGTATAAATGCAGCAGATTGCAAAGCTCTTATGAATGACTTGTACAGAGGGCCAATAGATATATATGAAACCTAATTAGTGACAATGAATAAGGATAATTTTGAGGGCAACTTTCCTGCATTAATGCGATGTTGCTTGCTATGGGCTATAGGAACATCCAAATCGTCGTGTGGAGGAGAAACTGTACCATCACTTATAGAAGGACTTGGGTTTGGATCACGCATGTCAAGTTGAACTTGAGTTTGACTCAGATTTTCAAGTTAATCTTGAGCTTCAAGATTTTGTCCCAATTCAGTGATTTCCTCCCCCTGCACATGTTCCTTCTCAGCGTGGTGTATTCGACGTCGTCTTGTAATATACTTTAAGTTCTTTTTCTTTATTTGGTGTACCTTGTAGCTCCCCTTGGATCTGTTCTTGTTCTTCTTCTATAGAGTCCACACCTCTATCATCATGGTTGTATTCCAGTGGTATTGCTCCGATCACCATTTTTCTTGTTGCAATAGGATTGCTTTCTTCTATCTTCTCTCCCCCTATCTCACACTTCAGATTTGAAACATCACTACCAAATGGGTCAGGAAAAACATCAGTTAAATCTACCGGTTCACCATAAAATGGTTCATGTTCCCTGAATACTACATCCATGCTCACAAACATTCGTTTTTCTGATAGGCACCAACATTTATAACCCTTTTGTTTCCCAGAATATCCAACAAATACACATTTCAGTGATCTAGGGTCTAGCTTCCCAACTGATGGTCTATAATTTTCACAAAACATACACATCCAAATACCTTTGGTGGAATAATATATGTAGTCTTACCCGTCAAACACTCAATTGGTGTCTTGTTGTTAAGTACCCGAGATGGCATTCTATTCATCAAATAAGCAGCTGGCATCACAGCTTCACTCCATAAATATTTAGGTACATTCATAGCTATCATCATACACCTTGTAATTTCTAAAAGATGTCTATTCTTTCTCTCAGCCAGACCATTCTGCTCTGATGTGCCAGGACAAGTGGTTTGGTGAATAATCCCAAAATTTGATAAGTACTCATCAAATAATTCATTGTTCACATACTCTGTACCATTGTCAGTATGGAATATTTTGACACATGCTTTGTACTGAGTCATAATCAGATTATGGAAATCTTTGAAGCATTCAAACTCATCACCTTTGCTCTTCAGCACATAAACCCAAGTGTTCTTGGTACAACAATCAATAAAAGTAACAAAATATCGATAACCAGGTACTCCACTAGGATCCCATACATCTGAGTGAATGGTCTGAAGTGGCACATTACTTCTATTATCAGAAGGTGCATATCTAGTATGTGATGCATGCCAGTATGGGAAACAGACTTGGGTAAAGTTGACCCAAAGTGATAAAGGACATATGTCCTGGCCTGCGATGATGAAGGAGAAGTTCTTCTAATGGTGACCTGGACAAAACAGTAGCAACCACATGTGACATATTATCATCTAGGTAATATAGACCATCACGCATGTTCCCCGTCCTAGTGCCTTCTTCTAGTCCCAAGTTCCTGAAATAAGCACTATGTTGGGAAGAAAATTACTGCACAATTAAGCTCTTTTGTAATGCAGCTAATGGAAAACAAATTAATTGAGAATGAGGGAACATGTAATACATCAGCAAGAGACATATTTGATCCACACATGACAGTTCCTCACCCCAAAATATTTTGAGAAGAGCCATCGGCCAATTTTACACTTTGCCTCCTTAAATCAGGAGCATATTCAACAAAATTTTGATAAGATCCAGCCATATGCCTAGAGGCCCTAGAATCTATTAACTATGGTATATCAACAATTTTGTAGTTCATAGTGCGAGAATTGTTACCACCAAAGTTTGAAGATGTAGCTGATGTCAGAGCATAGGAGGTCTCAGTCTGCTTGTCCTCCAGAGATATCCCCTTAAATTGGCGCCACTTCTCCCAATCATCAGCTGACATCTCTACTCTCATGGTTTGAGAGCCTTCTTACGCAACTGAAGTGGTATTTTCCCTGCCTCCATATCGCATCCCACGGCCTCGGCTACCACCACGTCCATCACCAGCACGCCCACGACCTCGGCCACGCCACTCTTGTCCTCTACCTCTACGTCCACCAATTAATTCAGGGTAGAAGTTTCGCAAATGTCCTGACTGACCACACTCAAAGCGCACATTTCCTATCATGTGTACTTGCTCCTGATCTTTGAAAGTTTGCCCCTTCTGTAGCAACATAGGCTGAGCGCCTTTGTGTGACGCTCTGTATAGTCGCCTCTGTAGCCTCCAACTTTAGACGAGTTTCCTCACTAATAATGGAAGAGATTGCTTGTTCCAGGCTGGGTAGACTCCCACTACCATATAGTGCAGCTGTTTTATTTTCAAACTTCGGATTGAGTCCATTCAAGAAATCCCTCACACGTCTTTTCCCATTCCACTTGTTAAACTTCTCAATGCATTTGCCACATTCAAATTCAGTTGGATCATAGTAGTCCAGGTCACTCCACAACCTCTTTAGATCAGACACATACTCAACCACAGATTTATCACCTTGACACAAACCTTGTAACTCTTTCTGAATTTTGCATGCCAACATCTCATTTCCAACTCCTGAATAGGTACCTTTAAGTAGTCGCCATATTTCTACTGCTTCTTTGATTCTCTCAACTTGTTTGGCGATCTGAGGTGACACTGAACTTAGATGCCATGCTCTTACTAGTGCATTAGTCATCTTCCACTTCAGGCCTTCCTTTGAGCTTTCTTCTGTGGGTTTCTCAATTGTGCCAAGAATGTTGCCTTCCAATTTCCTTGAGACCAAGATGGTCTCAGCATGCTCCGCCCAGCTTGCATATGTTTCAGCTCCCTCCAGCTTCACATGAGGCATCTGTAATGGATGAATCTCTTCCTTTGTCTCAACTTCTGCTCTTGAGCTTCCTTCCTGTCTGTTGAGTGCATCAAACAATGTCCTGTATTTCTCATCCGTTGCTTGTAGTACAGCAGCAAGCTCCCTTGCTGTAACCACTATTTAAGCATCTGCATTATCCCCCATTGTCACACTTGTCTCCTTCGATCAGAAGCAAGGTAGTAGGATAAAAATAAGGAAAGCGGATCAATTCTGCTACTTGCAACAACACCTAGAAATCCCGTGTAAAATAAAATTGCACAGTACAAGCTGCCTCTAATGCCTTCTTCCTCCTCCCAAATCAGAACAGAAAACAAATCCCCGCAGGATTACCTTCCAGTACCAGTTGCCGCTCAAACTGAGCACACACACTTGCAACCTCCGCACTTCCCAAGATCCTACTCCCCAGGCAACTTGGTCCTCGAGCCGCTCACCTCCTTAGTTCCAGGCAACAACTCCTCCCAAATCACTTCCTTCCTCCAATCTGCTCGCTGCAGCTCCGAATCACTGTAGCAGGTTGTTCCCTATCGGCAATCGCCTGGCTCTAGATGCCATGTTGAAAATAGAGTTGGGCGAGAGTTTTTCTGAAGCTTCTAGCACGCAGATTCATTCTCTCCGGTTCTTTACATATACAAAGTACAATTTACATTATATACCTCATATTATCCTTTTATTTGATTCAAGGACTACCAACAATATTCATCTCACCATAACAGCGTACATATTTTCAATGTCTGTTGGCCGATAAATGCTGTCAATGAAGCTATTACTCCAAAGAGCTATGAGTCGTCACATATTTATAGACCACGCAATATATTGTCCTGCATCATCCTCCCAAGGCTGAAGAGAACTCGACCTCGAGCTTCAGTCATTATCTCTATATGGACCTCCTTGATATGGACGGAGATGTTTTGCGTTGAACACATCAGTCGCGCGGAGATGGCTTGCTAGTTGTAGCGGATATGCATTATCATTTGATTTACGCAGAATTTTACATTCACCAATTTTCCGCTAACATCCATCCATGGTCCAGAAGGCCGATTCTGCAGACCATGTCACTGTCAATTGCCATATTGGTATCGGCCGCTATATTTTGCTCCTTTGGTTGGTTTGCTCCTCACTAGCTCTTCGTCTTACCTGGCAGGCGATGCTAGCCTTACTAACGACAGATAGCTGTTTACGCTCACTTAATCTGGCAAGCAAAATACTTGGCAGCAAGCAAAGTGCTTAAACACCTGGTTTCTTGCCCAGTCATCAGTCTAGTCTTGCCCCGTATATAGATTATTACACAACAACAGTGCATGTTTTAGGGCTGGTTATGTCTATTCGATCCCATTGTCTCCCGAGCCTAAACCGGTTGCCTTGCATTTCTAATCTTTGGACGGTTAGCATCAGTCGCACTATATGTAGCTGACAGGAGCCAATAAAGAGAAATATAAAATGTATGTACCAGTTTTGCACCCGGAAAGCGTGGCCAGGTGTATACTATGCTATGAGATTGTCTGGAAACATTTACATATGTAAGACATTTGGAGTATACCAAGGATAAGGATGAGTGGAGAAAAAATGAATCAAAATACACCAAGACATCATTCAAAAGTAGTTTAATTGAGATTTTAATTTTTGGAGCTCTTTGGTGTGTGTTCCTTTATCAAGGCGTATACAGAAACTTGTGTGGCGGTCTCTGATAAAGCATTTGTTCAAGCTCAATGAGATTTAAATGTACATCTGAACTCTGACAATAGTATTGACTGAAGTACAAATAATTTTATAAGCTACAATAATCGTTCTTTTGATTGCTCCACCTGGTATCTGAAAAATTGTGGAGATGTCCAGGGTATTTAACGTACCACGTAAGAAGACACATTGTACCCTGTCACTAAGCCATGCACTCTTTGAATGAAAGGAAATAAAAACACCGAAGAACTGTCACCACATTGTACCTGTGAACATGAGAGCACTATGTAAGAAAACTCTATATATGATGCTTGAATTAGAAGATGATACCTATTTCTCAATTTATGGATTGCTTTCTACCACATTTGTCCTCCACTTGTAGGTCGCCACTAGTAGGGCAGCCCCGTCGATGGACGTGTGCGGGGTGGCCGACCGAACAGGGCCCCCAAATATTTGGGGCCCCCAAATTTCGAAGTCGCATGGAGGAAGGCGGCCCAGCACAGCCCATCAGCAAGCAGGCAAGCAGGAAGCGTTGACGGAAGGAGGCACGCAGCCTGTTTTGCCTTTGCCGGTGATCGAATTTATTATTCGATGGCTTCCACCAGAAGCCACGCCGTCGTTCCCCTTCGCTCTAGCCCCAAATCGCATTAGCGTTGCCGCTTGATTTTCCCAATCCCATCCAATTGCGATTCGCCGGAGCGGCAGCCCGGCCTCAACGACGGACGAGCGAGGCGCGGTGGTTCACAATCAGCAGGCAGCCAGCGCTGGTTCACGCGTCACGTGAAGCCCTCAACCAAGCAAGCAGGCAGGCATGTCCCTTCCATTTTTTTAATCTTGATTGAATCAGCGGCCATGGCTCCTTGTTCTTTTCCTTTTTTAATCCTGGTAACACTCTAGTCTCTATGCTAGCTAAGCGCTTAAGTTTGGTTTGTCAAACAGGTGTCCATCTGGCTGAGGCATCATGTATTCTACTTCTAGAAATAGAAAGTATGATTCTGGTTTTGAAAAGCGTAAGAAGAAACAGAGACTGGAAGCAGCTGCGCAATCCCAAAAGGGTGCTCTTGACAGATTTGTTGTGAAAGATTCTCAAATTAATTCCGAAAATCAAACTACAGAAGCTAATAATGTTGGTGATATTGAGAGCCATGGTGATCAGGGCCGGGGAGATGCTAATATTGCAGTACAACTTGAGGCTCAGGTTGAAGAAACTGGTCAAGAAGATGATGCTAATACTGTCAATGAAGTTATTGGCCATACCGATGATGTCGATACTTCTTTTCAACCTGATATATTTGATCCAAGAATGTGGGATGCACTTGATAGTAAAATGATTGATATTTTGGTGCAAAAGGGTCCTAAAAGAGACTTGTCTATTATGAAGGGTCCTAAAGACAAATCATCTAGGAGATTTTCTGCTACAGCATACACTAGAATTCACTCAAATGAAGAAACGAGTGACAGAAAATGGCTTGTATACAGCAAAGAACTTGACAGAGTGTTTTGTTTTTGTTGCAAATTATTGAGAAAGGGGCCTGTGAGAGGTCAGCTAGTAAATGAGGGTTTGAATGATTGGCATCATCTTAGTCATAGACTTAAAGAGCATGAAGGTAGTCCAGAGCATCTTTTAAATATGGCTGCTTGGTCTGATTTGCGTCTCAGGTTGCAAAACAATGAAACAATTGATAAAGTTGCTCAACGAGAACTTGAAAAAGAGAGGGACCATTGGAGAAAAGTTTTATATAGACTTATCTTGATTATAAAATTTCTTGCAGAACATAATCTCGCATTTCGTGGCACCAATTGCAAGTTGAACCAAGATAATAATGGAAATTTCTTAGGATTGATTGAAATGATAGCTGAATTTGATCCAATCATGCAGCAACATGTTCAACGCATCACAAATGATGAAATGAGGGTTCATTATCTTGGTCCTAGCATTCAAAATGAGTTAATAAGTTTGCTTGCAACAGCAATCAGGTCTGAAATCCTAAGAAAGATAAAAGAAGCAAAGTACTTCTCGGTTTTACTCGATTGTACTCCTGATGCGAGCCACCAAGAACAAATGTCTTTGATTATAAGGTATGTGGATGCATCTTCTGGTTCTATTTCCATTGAAGAATCTTTTATGGGATTTCTTGATGTGAATGATACATCTGGTCAAGGATTATTTGATGTTCTAAAAGATGAATTGAAGAATCTGGGCCTCGATATAGATAATGTGAGAGGGCAGGGATATGATAATGGGTCAAATATGAAAGGAAAACATAAAGGTGTGCAAAAGAAACTTTTGGATATAAATCCTAGAGCTTTTTATTCAGCTTGTGGTTGCCATAGTCTGAATTTAACTCTTTGTGATATGGCAAAGTCTTGTGCTAAGGCAAAAAACTTTTTTGGAGTTATACAGCGCATCTATCAAACATTTGCAAAGTCTACTAAGAAATGGCAGATTCTTAAAGATAACATCACAGGATACACTCTCAAGTCATTGTCATCTACTCGTTGGGAGAGTCGTGTCGATAGTGTTAAGGCTATAAGGTTCCAGTTTCTTGAAATAAGGGAGGCTTTACTACTAGTGGCTGAAAGCGACAATGATCCGTTGACAAGTAGTGAAGATAATTCTTTAGCAGATAATGAACTTGGCGACTTTGAGTTTTTGTTGGCAATAATCATATGGTATGAAATATTATCTGCTGTTAATTTGGTCAGCAAGCAACTACAAGCAAAGGATATGGTTATTGATATTGCAATTGAAAGAGTACAAGGGCTGATTTCCTTTTTCAGTAAATACAGAGAAAATGGCTTTTCCCAAGCATTGGAAGCTGCAACAGAAGTTGCACTTGACATGGGTATTGATCCAGAGTTCCGCACTAAGCGTAAAATCAAAAGAAAGAGACATTTTGATGAGACCACTAATGATGAATCTATTGCTACACAATCTGAACAAGAATCATTCAGGGTGAATTATTTTATTCCTGTTGTTGATCAAGCTATAGCTTCACTTACTACAAGATTCGAACAATATCAAGGGTTTGAAAAGACTTTTGGTTTCTTGTTTACTTCAAACAAGTTGTGCTCCTTGGATGATAAGAGTTTATTTTCTTCATCTATTAATCTTGAGGCTGCACTTAAAAGTGGAGAAAAATCAGACATTGATGGAAAAGAATTGTTTGTGGAGTTAAAACTCATCCGAGATTTGATTAAGGAATCTATGGGCCCTCTTGACATTTTGAAGTATTTGAAACAGCTAGGATGTTTTCCCAATGCTGTTATTGCATATCGAATTTTGTTAACCGTTCCCGTAACTGTTGCATCTGCGGAAAGGAGCTTTTCTAAACTCAAGTTGTTGAAATCCTATTTGCGTTCTACTATGACACAAGAAAGACTCAACGGATTAGCAACAATAGCACTTGAGAGTGATGTTTTGGAGCAGATTAAGTATGAAGATATGATTGAAGATTTCACCTCAAGAAATACTAGAAGGATCCTTCTTTTCAGTAAAACATAAGGTCAGTTTATTTGTCGAGCGCTACTTTCAGTCTTTTAGCATTAATATTAGATAACATTCCTAAATATTGTGAAAATAGCATGTATTGAAGTTATATAGTTAACTATAAGTGTATTTTGGCTATGTAAATTTTTATACTTTAGGGCCCCATTTCTCGTTTCGCACCGGGGCCTAAAAAACTCGGAGACGGCCCTGAGTAGGGGTTGATGTTCTTTAAATAACGCCTATTTAGGGAGCAGTTGTTCTAGCGCCAATTCTCTTGGCTGTCTTGCAAGCCATTGGGCTACTGAACTGCCCTCTATTGTGGAAGACCTCTCCTGGACCTGCTCTTGGGTCTACTCGCACGAAATCTGCTGTCCTTACAACCATTCTTTGGTATATTTGGAAGTGGCATAAAGTCTTCAGGAAGGATGACGAGGTTAACAGAGATGTCTAATGTCTTCCTACATTGTGCTGAAAATATGAAATTGTTCTCCACTTCAAAAAAAAAAAAAGAAGAAAATATGAAATTGTAAACTTGCTATCAACATTTGGCAGCAACATTTCTCCATTCTTGGTTCTCTTCTCTGTAAGATGATGCACAGCACAACTCTCCCTAATTCTTGGAATTTTCTTTCCTGTTCAGCTTGTAAAGGTCTTTGTACATTTTCCTTTTGTCACTTACCTTGATTACTAGTTCTCAGCTTTGGTAAGATGGCCAATTTCAGTCCTTTTCTGAACCGTAATTAAAAAGGCAAGTGCAGGGATAACACGCATCTGACGTCAACATCTCTAGGATTCAAATTTGAGAGCTATCACCGTGGTAAAACAATGGAAAAAATTCAGCCAGCTGCACACTCGACTACTTGATCAGGTTCTTATTGACTTGAATAAAAAATATCGCTCCTGTGCTAGAGTCTTACGTTAGCGTTCAGTTCTTTGGCATCAGCGAACTTCACATTCTGTTCTCGCGCCTTATGAGGATCAGTAAGCAGAGGGCCTTATGAGGATCAGTAAGTAGTCAGGTTTTCCAACACTCCAGCCACCTGTAAAATGCTCGATAGTCCATGAATATGTGAAGTTTCATTTCAGCCTTCTTGTCTGAACTTTACATATGTGCTCCGACTATTACGGCAGGACTAGCAGCATAAAAGTCGACCATCAACAAGATTGCGAGTCAAAAAGCAGGTAGGCAAAATGTATTACTCCCCAGCCGTGAAGAAGCATATAATAACTATGTCAGAGGTGATGGTTGTTTTCAATGAATGTTCTGTTCTGTTCATGCATGGCTGAAGACTCTGGACATCTGTATAATTAAAATTACTGGAGGAGAAAAAAAAAGTATATGACCGGTTTTACGATACGTCGAATATGGAGCGTTCGTTTTAACTAGATCGATAATTTTTTTCCTTCTAGGAGAGGTAAAAGCTCCCCATGATTATTGGATGATTTGCTTTCAAAGTTTTTAATGTTTTGTGATGGACATAATAACCGTGTTAGTTGGTGGAGCTGAATTTCCTTTTTCATTTGACGTGAAACAAAATCATGATTTGGAACGAGCCTCAGCGTAGGTCACCCGAGCTTCCTCTTGCCGTCCTTGCGACGGAGAGAGGCTTGTCGGTGAAGGACGCTCTCCAGCTACGGAAACTCTACAAATTGAGGATGTTCATGAGGCGCCGCTTGACAGGGCATAATACGTCCTTGACATGAAAAAAAAAAAAAAGAATACCCACGGCAGGCCGCGGACAGTCGCTATCTTGACGCCCTGTTAGTGGGGCGCGGCGGAGGACCTGGACGACCAGCGGCAGCGCGGCACGAATTAGTGCCAGCCTCCTCTGCTGCGATCAGGCCACCACCAGCAGCGCGGCACGAGGTGAGAATGGCGGGCGGCGTTTGATGCAGACCTCGACAACGATCACGATCACTGCCTTGAGAAACTTTCCTATGGACCTTGGTCGCCCGGGATGGAAATTTTTTTTTGAAAGGAACCCAGGATGGAATTGGATCCCGGGATGGAATTGGATTTCCAAGATTAACTTAAAAAAAGGAGGCGGGATTGGAGGAACGGCTGGCGCATTGTCTCACGGTGAAGAAAAAATCCATGCGTGGGGAATACCGTGTCCCCTTTTTTTTTTCCTGCGCCATGACGATGTCCTCCAATTTCTAGATTAAGCCCAAAGAGGTACATGTAGTACCCAAATAAGGATAGGATAGATATATTAAAAGCAGGTCTGATTTCTAATTCTAAATAGAATATAAGAGCATCTCCAATAGTTATGTAAAAAAATACATCCTAAATGCAGATATAGGGAGTTTCCAAAGGTCCATTGGGAGTTAAAAAAATTGCCG
Organism: Eragrostis nindensis; assembly: GCA_012490785.1. Classification (NCBI taxonomy): domain Eukaryota; kingdom Viridiplantae; phylum Streptophyta; class Magnoliopsida; order Poales; family Poaceae; genus Eragrostis; species Eragrostis nindensis. The sequence continues at coordinate 716,659 of JAAXCT010000195.1, forward strand.
GCTCCAACAGTTCCCAATTTCCGGTTTCCAAAATATTTCAAGTGTGGTCACACCATCATTTTTTCCTTGTGGGTGCGTACCATTTTAGTAATATTTTTCATTTGGAACGCCAGGAATTATTTTTTTCCTTTTGGAACGACAGGTTTTTTTTTTTTTTGTTGACAGCACCAGTTTCTTTCCGTGAACCCCATACCATGCCGCTTTGGGATGCCAGAAAAGAAAAGGAAAAAAAACAAACGCAGCCAAGGAGTGGGGGAATCGGATCTTTAGGCCGTGACGCATCCATTTGAGAGAGAAACTTGGGGAGTGGCTATGGGGAACAACAGCTACGATGAGGACGAATGGCCATGCCAGGTGGAGCTCGCCTTTCTGCTACCAGTGAAAAGATGGGGGGGGGGGGGGGGGGGGGGGGGGGGGTGGTGGCTCGGGGGTGCTGATGCTCAAGACTACTAGCCGCTGCTACCCTTACAACAGCGTCAGCGACCCAGCACACCTCGGCGGCGGCGGCGGTGGCAAAACTAGATCTCAACCTCGCCGGGCATAGGCGGGCGGCAAAGAATGCGAGCGGGACCTGCGGGACGGCGCCAAAGCAGAATCCCGTGAGCCATATCTTTGCTAGAATCGCGGGAACGGTTCGGTAGGGAATGCGTAAACCATCGCCAGATGTGAGGAGCACATAGGGAAAAATCGCTCCAGCGTGTACTTATTTACAGAACGGTTGGAGGTATGATTTAGATGACTACACCGTTAATTAGAGTTTAGGGAGTGTTTATACATAACTGTTAGAGTTAGCTCTAAGGCCAAATACAAAAGTGTTGTCTCATAGTCTGTCTCATAATCTTCAGACGGTTTCACGAGACCACTTGTACAATGGTTGATTTGTGGGTGAGCAAAAGAATATTTATGAGTCGCATGGCAACTATAACTAGTACAATGGTGTCTAAGCCATCTCATACTCCTAAATTTTAGCGCATGAGGTGGTTGCTTCGCGAAACAACCACCTCTTTCTCTCACCACCCTCTCTCTCTTTCACCTCCTCAAAAATTATATATAAAGTTGCATAAGACGGGCTATGAGACTGCTTACGTGTAGCATTGTACCTATCTACATAGGGATTTCTATGTAAATAGAGTATCCTATTTCCATATGCTTGAATGACCCCTTTTCATAATAAGAATGTGCATGGTCTGGTCTGGTATATGGAATGAACTTATAATCTGATGATCAAGTCGATTCCATGATTATAAGCTCATAACCCTAGCAACCATTCCCGTCCCCTTGTTCCCTTCCCTAGTCTCCCAGCCTAGCCTGGCAGGATCGGACGGTTTTTAAGAAAAGCTAGATTTAGATCATGGGTGGATCCATATGTGGGTGGTAAAACTGATTTTCCTCGCAATTGATTCTTTATTGGTTTAGATTAGATAAATAGATTCTTTTGGAGCTGATCTAATAATAACTATTCATACGTGAAAGATCATTTGGAAAGAATCTATAAATCGGGAAATTAATCACACGTCCTGTAAAACAGTAGTACGAAATCAACGAATTCAAGGAATGGCATGAAATCAGTAAATACCGAAATAAGGCTAGGTATCCAAAGAGGAATATGTGGAGCACTGCCCTTTATGCGATTGCAACTTGTCATTTATATAACGCTGGGGTTCGGCTATATATATGTGTGCCAAGAAAAGGTCGCAAACACAGTGCATCAATTATAGTAAAGAAGAAGAAGAAGAAAGAAGAAGAGAGAAGAGTAAGAAGAGCATTACGCTTACCTTCAAAACATGGAGTACACCAAACACATGGGTACTAGTGCTGCTTTCGCTGCTGCTACTAGTATTTTTCGCAAATCATGGGATTTGTAAGTGAAATTCGTTACAATTATATTGTATCTGCAATTTTTTTTCATCTGTGGCTAGTAGATGTATTTTCTCTAAAAATACACTAAATATATCGGCTGATGTTCGTTCTTATATGTTTGATTCTGTTTTACATATATAATTCCGTTTCTTTTAAAGAAGAGAACACTCGATGTCTGTGCTTCATTATATGTAGAAGGAAAAAGAAGAACAACTTTATTCTGCAGCCGTATATTATTTGTATGTATACCTTTTTGATGGTGCTTTCTACATCTCACATACAGGCGGAAGCATGGATAAACAAGGTGATGAGAAAGTTGAAGTTCCAGACAAAATATGCTCCCATGCCGGGCTTTATCCTTGTATAGGTAAGTGCTGGTGCTGTTTGAGGAAAGATCTTGATCCAGTTTGTGACATCACACATGATGACTGCAAGCAGATATGTGGCCTGAAAGATGAATTACATTAGTGTGGAAAATGTTGTAATAATAATAGTGATGGAACCACAAGAATGGAACGCACGTCATTGATATTTTTATATATGTTTATTATAGTTTCATCTCCTCACCATAATTTTATGGCGCTAATTTTTTATCACGGTCTAGTGTATACATGATCCATCTCACCTTTGCCATGTGGCCCTTGCTACATCTACCTGTAAAGTCCTTTGGGAACTGGAATCCCGCGAGGATCCCCGCCTAATCTGCAGGCGACACCTGTCCAGGAGGCCATGATCACTTCACGCCGTTTAATCAGTTAAACACGATCAATCAGCCACCTAATTAATCTCCAGAAAATAACGCAACCGCGCGCGGGAACAACAGTTTCCTTCGCGCGGCAATGGAGTTCTCAGTCTCTTGGTCTTTACCACTCCCTACGGATTAGAAGATTAAAATTTTCTTGGCAAGCAGAATTAGAGTGGACGACGGACGGAAGGCAAAATGCATGGCGGAATCAGGGCCGTCCCAACGTATGTGTGGACGGTGTGACGGAATAGGGCACCCAAATTGTTAGGGCCTCAAATGGAACCAGGTATTCTACATTATCTGTTGCCTCGCACATTGATTGCCTACGACTCGATGGGTACGAACGGATGAAGAAGACGATGACATTGAGGAGTGAATCGTTATCTTATCCCACTATGAGAAACCCGACGTTTGCCGAGTGTCGAGCTCTTTGCCGAGTGTATTTATTCAGGCACTCGGCAAACAAGGTATTTGCCGAGTGTTAAAAAAAACACTCGGCAAAGAAATCTTTGTCGAGTGTTTTTTTGGCATTAGGCAAAGATTTAAAACTTTGCCGAGTGTCGCTCTCTTGACACTCGGCAAAAAGGCCTCTTTGCCGAGTGTCAACGTGTACACTCGGCAAAGAGGCTCCTTTGCCGAGTGTTTTTTACACTACACTCGACAAACAAAATTTTAATTAATTTTTTGAAGTACTAAATTAATTTAAATGAAATTTTTTGAACTATAAAGTTGTATAACTTCTCAACATCTGCAATTCTTATTTTGGTAATTTTTCATTTAACAAATGGCTAGTAAATTTGTTCACAAAATCCACGGCTCCCGTATAGTTTCCCGAAACACGAAGAGAGATGTTTTGAATTTGTGAACAATATTACTACTATTATTTCAGATAAAAAAATTTTCAAAACAAAAGTTGTAGATATTCATAAGCTACGTAACTTTGCTGTTGAACACTTTTTAATTTGAATTAATTTTGTCAACGAAAAAAACGTTTGAAATTCTAAAAAATTTGAATTTTTAAAACGATCTCCGATGGACAAACGACCAAAATGAAAGTTTTAGATCTCAAAAAGTTACAAAACTTTGCAGTTGATAACTTTTTTATTTGAAATCATCTTGTGAATGAAAACTTAGTTTGAAAAAGTTCAAATTTGAAATTCAAATTTTGTAAACGATCTTGGATAGAGAAATGACCAAAATGAAAGTTGTAGATCTCCAAAAGTTATGAAACTTTGTAGTTGACAACTTTTTAATTCGAATTCGTTTAGGGCCTCAAACAAGTACTAGACACTTGGTTTAGTATAATATGTGTTGAATTAAAACAGGATATGGGCACATGTCATGCTATGGTGTAGTGGTAAAGGGGCTCCACACACAAGGGAGAGGTCGCGAGTTTGAATCCCACCGGCCGCGTAGTGCGCGATTATTGCGCGAAAAATGCCGCGACTTTGACCGGGGCTGGCTGGTGGGGGCCTCCCCCCATTAAAAAAATATATTTTTGCTATTTTTTTTGAATGTTTTTTCGAGTAACACTTTGCCGAGTGTTTGTGTTTGCCAAGTGCCACGCAGGCTCTTTGCCGAGTGCAAGAAAAATGACACTCGGCAAATAGCTCTTTGCCGGTCTAATTTCGCTGTGAGCTCCTTTCCGAGTGCTACGCTCGGCAAACCCTTTGCCGAGTGTATAAAAGGCTTTGCCGAGTGCCCTAAGCACTCGGCAAATCAACAGATTCCCATAGTGTCTGAGCTCTCCGCCATGGGCTGTGCGTACTAATTATGGGCTGTCTATGTGGCCCAATGTCCTTTGAGGAGATGACCTGTTAGAGCATCTCCAAGAGAGCCTCATAAACCTTACCTAAAACAAAATATTGGGATCAATTAAAAAAACCATCTCCAACAGAACCCCAAAACCACCTTTAGTTTTTTCATAGCCACTAAACTATCCTCATTTATAGCTACAAACAGGAGAAGAATTGTAGCTCCCATCTCTTCTTTTTGCTATAGAATTAATGTTTTTGTGGCCTCAGATGCTGACGTGGCCTAATAAAAAATGTTTAATCCATCTTTAAGGGAGGACTGTTGGAGGAGGAGAGAAAAATTGCTCCTCATAATTTTTTGATTGCTCCTAAAAATAAATTTATGGAGCCAATTTTATGAGAGTCTCTTTGGAGATGCTCTTAGGCTATTACTTGTGTGCGTCTTGCAAGCAGCAACCAAATGCAATTGCTGACACAATTGAACCTTGGTAGCTTGTTTGTCTCTCTACCTCACTTGTGCCTTTTTATTTATCTATGTCTTAAGCTATAATGCTAGATTATTTGTGTATGTCGTTAAGCAGTTCAACATTTTGTAGTTGCATTGGCCACTTATTGTTTATGTATAGAGTATTTTTCTTTTTGATCATAGTCTATGCTAGCAACTTCGCCACACCTTAAATTTTTCCCCATCAACTATCTATTAAGCTTTTCACAACTAAAGTTATTGAAGTCATCCTTGCGTTCAACAATGACACTATAAAGACTCAATGATTTAGCCAAATTTTTTTTTTTTGCTATTCTAGCCAAATCAAAAAAATGATTAAGCTACAATAGCAATGGAGGGCGATATTGAAGAAGATTGCTTATCAATATCATTGAAGATTTTATTTTTCAAGGAGTACAAAAAAATTGATGAACTTCAAGTGAAGATTCCATGACATGTGTAACTTTATTCTATTTTAGTTTTACGAAGTACATTAGGAACTAGTATAAATTGTTTATCATGACATTTTGTCACTAAAGTCAAAGGCCTCGGTCAATATTTTGCACAGAGCCCCCCAAAATCCTCGGGACGCCCCTGGCGCTGAACCTCCGGGACATCATGTGTCTCCAACAACTATGTTATCCCTTGACCATCGTGTAATGCAAACCACTCCAAGAGTGCCATAGGTGCTGATGCTTAGGTTAGTCTCATAGTTTTCTAGAGTGACACGTCAGTTTTCTTGTCTTCTGTGAAATGAAACTGCTTTTGTCAGTGCATAATTTCATTTCATAGTTTTATAGGCTTGCCATAACAATAAATAGTTGCATGGAGTTGTCATCAAATGTGGCATACAAATTAATTTTATAGCCATCTATTTATATTTATCAAGTACTTGCATAAAAAAATGCAGCCAAAGTCTGAGTGTTGTTTCCATGAACATACAAGTTAACCTTAGCGCAAAGTTGTAAACAATGCCTAGACTCCGTGTTGAAACTCACATGAATAAAGCAATACTAATAATATGCTCATGCCAGCCTATCATTACCAAATTATTCAAGGAGTAGTGGTTGCATCCTTGAGACACATAAGGAGCTTAACAGAGCAACTATTCATCGTCCCCTTTAACTTCGATAAACACCTTCTTTGTTACTTTCTTACATAGTGGTACCTGACAGTTCAAGACATGAACATGACAGTCATTTTAAACCATATGAATGTTGTGGATGTTCTGTCACTATGGGAAACCCTCGGTTTGCCGAGTGTACTTCCTTGGGCACTCGGCAAAACCGAGGCACTCGGCCAAACGTGGGTTTGCCTAGTGCCGGCCTCAGGCACTCGGCAAAAAATGTCCAATCGGCAAAGATTGACGCTCGTTAGAAAACCGGGACGGTCGTATGTGGGCTCAGGTACTCAGCAAAAAAGGGATGCTCAGAAAAGATTAAAAACTTTGCATAGTGTCCCACGTTGACACTCGGCAAAGGGGACCATTTGCCGAGTGCTTCGCTGCGCACTCGGCAAACAGGCTCTTTTGCCGAGTGTTTTCCCTATTACACTCGGCAAATAAGCTTTCAATTGATTTTTTGATGCATTAAATTAATTCAAATCAAAATGTTGTCAACTACAAAGTTGTATAACTTCTCAAACTCTGCACCTTTTATTTTGATCATTTGTTCATTTGACAAAGTGCCAGTAAACTTGTTCACAAACTCTATAGCTCCCGTATAGTTTTCCGAAACAAGAAGAGAGATATTTTAAAGTTGTGAACAATGTTACTACCATTATGTTGAATAAAAACAAGAGTAAATTGTAGATCTCTAGAAGTGACACAACTTTGATGTGGAACATTTTTTAATTTCAGCATATGGTTATTTCATTTTCAGCACATGATCAGTTTACCACGGCAAAGCCGGGTAGAGTACGGGAGCTGAGACTCCATTTACAAGGAAAATCCTAATACAAGTACTATCACTACCAAAAACTCAATCTTTAGGGCCTGGATTTTCGGTGACGGTTTCTCATATTACCCACAGTAGAATTCAATTAGTGAGAGTGACTGGGCGGTGCTCGGATGAGCGAGTGCCTTAGAGCTTCATGCTGATGAGGCGCGCGCGATCCGGTCGGACCAGGTGGAGATCCGTTGGGCGCGGCTCGAGGAAGGGCTCCTTCCACGGCAGCACCAATGACAGGTTATTACTATCTCATTTTTTATTTCATATTCTTTCTGTTAAAATAATAGATGCATTTTGTACTGATTTATTTGCACAGTATTGTGAGGAGGCAAAAGGCTGCTGCTGAAAAGAGATGAAGATTTGCTTTTACCCTTGTCTCTCCATCAGGCGTCATGACCATAAATAGAAGCGCATTAATTAGTGTTGGATGATCTGCCACCAGCCTGTAAGAACAACGGATGGAGAAATGCTTTGCCTTGTGCCAATTTCTTGTGAGGTCCGTATTGTCCAGCTTGAATGATGTGTAGAATAGTTCAGATATTAGCTTCAATTCAGTACTATTTTCATAAAGTCCGTATTGTCCTCTGCACATGAATATGCCGGAGCAATTTGATGAGCTGGATGAAAGATGACGAATGTTTTGGGTGTACAAGTATACTGTAGTCGTTCCTTTGAATATATTGTTCATGAATGGCATGAGTATTCCTTTAAATATGGCATTTACATATGTATATTCCTGAACTGAAGCAAATTCTAGAAATTTTGATGTGTGATTTCTGCAACCAAACTTTTAACACTGTCCAACAACTTTTTTTTCTGACGGCCATATTGGACTGTAGGATGTCAGAAAAATGCAACCTCTAAATCTGACAGAAAACAACTTTCTATCGGCCACCGTCAGAGTATTCTGTCACAGATATTGTATCTGTCGGGAAACCGTCGGAAAATTCCCGTTGTACTTTGGATCTTTTTTTTTAAAGCAACAGGAGGGGAAAGTCCCCTACTAGTCCCCTACTGATTATATTTATATAATAAAGATAGGAGTAAAAATAATACATGTTCACAAAATTCAAAAGCAAACTGAAATGGACATAAAAAAAGTTATGCTAATGCTTGTAGCCATTCTTTGATTTCAAATTACACATGACTCCATTTCGGCAGAGAAGGGGATTTTGGATCCTTACCTCAGTAGCGAGGTACTCGAGGGTGCCGACGAGGTAGATGGGGGCGCCGGCGCTGACGTGCTGGGCGTAGCGGCCCTTCTTGAGGTAGTGGATGATACGGTCGACAGGGAAGTCGAGGCCGGCCTTGATGGAGCGAGGCACAACCTTTTTCCTGGGGCCGCCGGCCTTGAGCCCAACAGCTCCCTCCTTCGGCTTCCTGCCAGCTCAGGTGTCGGTGGAGTCCATGGCCGCATCTTTGCGGGGCGGGTGAGGAATGCGAAACTGCTTTGGTGCTCTGCAATGGTAGCCGACGCCGGCTATTTATATGGCATGGAGGAGGAGGGTGGTGGGGCCACCGACGGCGCTGGCGACGAACGGCCAGATCAAAAGGGGCGACGACGGCTGGGATCGCGTCCATGGAGCACGATCCGTGGGAAGAGTGGTTTGACCAATCAGGTGACTGTTGAAAATTTGGAGGTAATTAATGTGAGATTTTTTTTGTTTATTAAGAATCCTTTTTTTTTGCGAGGATGTTTATTAAGAATACTTATGGCCCTGCTATCTCTTGCCAAAAAAATATTCTTTTTTCCCATCGTATTCAAGTACAAAGAAGATAGTTTTGAAAAAAAGGTATGAATAAGATATCCGTCCCGCTCCCCGAGATGGTCCCGCTCACACCTGGCAGCTCTCTAGGATCTCAAAGACTGCACTCATAGACCAACACAAGTCTTTTTTACGCACTTTGTCCTCACTCGTGCGCACCCGGGAGCACTTCCCGGTCAGTCACCCATCCCGAAATTGCTTCAGGCCAAGTACGCTTAACCTCGGAGTTCTTTCGAGATGAGCTTCCGGAAAATAAGTTGAAACTTGTTGTTAGGAGTATTCTATCAATCCTATTAAGCCCTGGGCCAGGATGTCACAAACTCACCCCCTTAGAACGTCCCTTCTTAGCCCCAGTCCAAGAACGTCCCTTCTTAGCCACGTCCATGTGTCCAGTGCCAGCGCATGTGCCATGCTGTGTGACCACTCCGGGCCCACAACAGCCATGCGCCCCATGCCTGCGCAGCTACGCCCACACGCGCCCTTGAAGCCGCGAGAGTCAGCTCTGATACAACTGCAACGTCCCAATCCACGAGCCGGGCCCACTCACACCTGGCAGCTGTCTAGGATCTAAGACTGTCCCCACAGACCAACACACGTCTTTTCTGCGCACTTTGTCCTCACTCATGCGCACCCGGGAAGAGCTTCCCGGTCGGTCACCCATCACGAAATTGCTCCAGGCCAAGCATGCTTAACCTCGGAGTTCTTTCCGGATGAGCTCCCGGAAAAGAAGTTGCAACTTGTTGGTAGGAGTATTCTATAAATCCTATTAAGCCCTGGGCCAGGATGTCACAATATCCTTGATGCTACCTGTGATTTAATATCTTGGTACTGGCTCCTAAAAAATAATAGTTAACAAAGAAAATACTTGTGTGAGTAATTTCATGAACAATTGAGGGATAACTCTGAGTATAAACACCACGTTTACACCTATCGTCACTGCTAGCAAGCAAGCATAAGCTAACCTATGTAGTAAATAAATAAATACTTACTACATACCTGAATCCCGTAGATAGATAGAGTAGAATAACTTACTTCATTGCTTAATAAATAACCTCCTTACATGTTACCCGGCCTGGAAGACTAAGGCGAGTACTCCCCAGGCGGAGCACATACCCGAAGCTTCGAAGAAGAAGAGTCCTGACATCCTCCGGAACTTCCTCTCTTCTCTTGCCTCTCACTCACTCCCTACTTCTAAACTAACTCGACAGAGCTTCGCTTCTGAAAATGTATCTCAACTCAAGTGTGAAGGTGCGAGTTGCTCCGAAGCTAGCCGGGGGTATTTATAGCATAATAAGGGCATGGGAGTACTTATGCCCAAAGCTGGAGTGGCGAGGCCGCCAAGTCAGGCCGGCCTGCTTAGTAGGGAGGCCGGCCGGTCACTGATTGTGGCGGTTGGCCACCGTCTTTCTCCTGGACGTCTCGATTTGCTCCTGATGTCGGTTCGAAGGTCGGCTACTTGATGGGGGCGGCAGAAATGGAGTGTCCTTCAAGTTTAGGCCCAAAAGCCCATGTTCTAGAATGTCGGTTGTCTCTTATTGGGCTGGGCCTTGAATTCCACGTGGGGGAGCAGCAAAAGGCCTCTGGAGGGAAGATAGACTCCAGCGGGAGCCTGATTAGGCAGGCGGCCTTTGATTGGGCCGGCCGGTGGGCTTTGGCCCCCATTTCCTGTGATTTTTGTCCATATTGTCCCATGCATTCAAATACTCCAACAAAACTTGTTGTGAGCCATTAATATAAAAGAATGTTTATTTTATGCTTGTTTGATGGCTTTTATTGAATGGTGTTGGCGGTAAAAGTGGTCGTTAAGGACCGCCAACATCCCCCCAGACTTAGATCTTTGCTCGTCCCGAGCAAAAAGATTGAACCAAGGAAAAGATCATCAAAGAATTATGGCAGAGTTATTTCAAAAGCTTCTTCAGGCTCACTATGTGGTAGTAGCAAAAAGCTCATTGTCTTGAGGAGTTGAGAGATTGAATAGCGAGAGTCAAAAGATTCTTCCAAACTCAAATTCCCCAGGATTCAAAAACAATTCCCTTTCTTGAATGTCACAAAATTCAAAACATGAGTCACTCATGGTGGTGAAAAAAGCCTTTCTTCTCTCAAAGATATTTCCCTATTTCTAATAAGCTTGAAATTGGAGCTTGGTAGGGAGAGCACAAATCTTTGCAAAATTTTGTAAGGTTAAGAAAGAATCCTAATGGAATCACTGCGCATCCTCGTGTTCAGTCAAAGAGAAAATGAATGCAAATGGGAAGGGAGAGAATGGACTCACACTGTGGAAGAATTTTGCTTTATGTATTGCCCTGGCAGTTTTTTTTTTAAACAAAGCCAAGTTTATCCTGACATTCGGGAACTCTCATTTTTTTTTTGGTAATGGAGTTCCCACGATGTTTGAGGCAACTTTTGTGGCTCTTATTATTTTTTGGGGCATTTGAACATAAGAGCAAAAATTCTTTTTGATGGTGGCATGAATGGATTGGATTTGATTTAATCCAAACAAAATTCCGGTGGAAGCATTCAAGAACACACACAAAGGAAAATGACTGAATTTTGAGGAGTGCCATATTCTCAAGAGAATTAAATCTTAACCAAACTCAAAGCAAAAGATTGGCTTTTGAGGAGTATTATTCCTATTTGGATTTTTGGCTCTAACGGGTTTTTTTTTCAAAGAATTTTGTGACGACAAGTCGGAAGAAGAGTTTTGTTTCCCAAGAAAAATAAAGAGAGGAGAGAAATCAAGACTCAAGCGTATATCGAATCTCACAACAAAATAGACAAGAGCGTCCTTAAATAATATTTTTGTGAGCAAGAAGAATCTACGAAATAAAATCACCACAAGAAAATGATAATAGAAGGGTTTTAATTGGTTCATCTTCGGTAGACGATTATTTCTCATTACTCGATGATTAAAACAGAGCAGAGGGGTTAATATAATGATGTTGGTCAAACCTAGGCCCAATTAGAAGTTGGGTCAAGCCGACCGGCCTTGGATGTGGGCCGGTCGGTGGGGTTCCTCCTCCAATGCTTCTCTGTTTCATCGTGTTGGTGCGCCATCATATGTACCTAATGTATATCCTGCGCGCTTCAAAAAAATGTGAGTGTGCAAGAGTTAGTTTATGTGGTTGCCCACATAAACCAACTTAACTTTTAATTAATTTCTCATATGTATAACACAGAGGTCATTTTTTTTTCAGAGCAAGGTTTTATTGGTTTTCCAAAAAAACTAATAAATAAAAAAAAGGCTCGGTTAAGGTTGGGGCTAGACCGTAGATGAAATTATTTTAGCCTTCCACAAATTCGAGGACATCTACTTCCTCGAGTGGAGGCATGGAGGGTTCCAAAAAGGTTTTCAAGCGTTGGCCATTTACCTTGAAATGATATCCATCATCACTTTGGAGAGTGACGGCCCCGTGTTTAGATGCTTCTACTACGGTATATGAGCCGTCCCATTTACTCCTAAGTTTACCATGGCCAAATAATTTAACACGGGAGTTAAAGAGTAGTACCTTGTCTCCTGGAGCGAAGTGCTTCTCCTGTAAGCGCTTGTCATGCCATCTTTTTGTTCTTTCTTTGTATATCTTGGAGCTATGGTACGCCTTCTCCCTCATTTCTTCAAGTTCGGCAATTTGGATTCGCCGCTTGACATGGGCTTGGTCTAAGTCCTTATTCCACTTTCGGATTGCCCAGTATGCTTTGACATGGGCGAGTCTGTGGGTGATAAGGGGTTGCTACTCTATGCTCAATCCCATGCTTCTGTAGCATCTTCTTGAAGTCCTTATCAATGAAATGTGAGCCCCCATCACTAATCAATACCCTTGGGGTGCCGAATCTTAGGAAGATGGTTTCTGTGAGCATTTTTTCTTGAATGGATAGAATCTGTATTGCAGCATGGTATTGCTTCTACCCATTTCGAAACGTAGTCCACGGCCACCAGGATGTATTCATAACCTTCTGAATTTGGAAAAGGTCCCATGAAGACAATGCCTCAAATATCAAAGATATCAATTTGGAGATTATTTGTGAGGGGCATTGCATCTCGGGCGTTGATTCCTCCATGTCTCTGGCAGCAAGGACATCTCCATACATATTCTTTCATGTCTTCATATATGGTTGGCCAGTAGAATCCACTTTGCCAAACCTTAGCATTAGTACGGTATGCTCCATAGTGACCCCCGTAAGGTGAAGAATGACATCTGTCAATAATTTGCATCGCTTCACAGGCGGGCACACATCTTCGTAGCAAGCCATCAGTGCAAACTCTATATAAATATGGGTCATCCCAGAGATGAAATTTGTTGTCTCTGATGAGCTTCTTCTTATCTTCCCCTGGTGGTATGTAGCCAGCTACTATGTAGTTGACAGTATTAGCATACCACGGGTCTGTACTTGTTACCTCGAGTAACATATCATCTCTCAAGTAATCGTTGATGGGTAATCCATCAGGATCTTCATATTGCAAACGAGAGAGATGATCTGCCACATTGTTTTCTACTCCTTTTCTGTCTCTGATTTCTATATCAAATTCTTGAAGGAGTAGGATCCATCGGATAAGACGTGGCTTTGCATCTTTCTTGGTTAGAAGGTATTTGAGAGCTGCATGATCAGAATATACTATCACCTTTGCTCCAACCAAGTATGACCTGAATTTGTCAATGGCATAGACCACTGCTAGCAACTCCTTCTATGTGGTTGCATAATTGAGTTGTGGCCCTGTGAGGGTCTTGCTAGCATAGGCTATGGCATGATGCTTCTTATCCTTGGTTTGTCCCAACACTGCCCCAACAGCATAGTCGCTTGCATCGCACATGATTTCAAAGGGGAGATTCCAATCTGGAGGCTGGATTATGGGGGCTGTGATTAATGCTCGTTTGAGTTCATCAAATGCCTCTATGCATTTGTCATCAAAGATGAATGGTGCATCCTTAGCCAATAGACTGGTGAGAGGTCGGGCCTTCTTGGAGAAATCTTTGATAAATCTCCTATAAAACCCTGCATGTCCCAAGAAGCTGCGGATCCCTTTTATATTCCTCGGGGGTGGAAGTGACTCGATTACTTCAATCTTTGCTTTGTCAACTTCAATCCCTCTGGCGGAGACCTTGTGTCCTAGGACAATTCCCTCCGTTACCATAAAATGGCATTTCTCCCAATTTAGTACCAGGTCTGCTTCCTTGCATTTTTGTAGTGCCTTCTCCAAGTTTTGTAAGCATCTATCGAATGTTTCTCCATAGACAGAGAAATCATCCATAAATACCTCCATTACTTTCTCAACGAGGTCTGAGAAGATAGCCATCATGCATCTTTGGAAGGAGGCAGGTGCGTTGCATAATCTGAACTACATCCGTCGATATGCGAAAGTGCCATATGGGCATGTGAAGGTTGTCTTGTCTTGGTCATCAGGATGGATAAGGATTTGATGGTATCCTGAATAACCGTCGAGGAAGCAGAAGTACGAGTGCTTTGCCAACTGTTTGAGCATCTCATTGATGAAGGGAAGAGGATAATGGTCTTTTCTTGTTGCCTTATTCAACTTCCTGTAGTCGATGCACATTTGCCACACTGTCACTGTGCGCTGAGGGATTAATTCATTCTTCTCATTCTGCACAACAGTCATCCCTCCTGACTTCGGCACAACCTGAACTGGACTGACCCATTGACTGTCTTGTACTGGATAAATAATCCCTGCCTTGAGTAGCTTCAACATCTCTTTTTTTACTACTTCTCTCATAGCATTGTTCAGATGTCATTGGTGCTCACGAACAGGCTTGTGGTCAGGTCCCATTGGGATTCTGTGTGTACAAAACTCTGGACTAATCCCCTTAAGGTCTGCTAGTGAGTAACCTATTACTGATCGATATTTTTCCAGCAAGGTTACTAGCTTCCTCTCTTCTGTAGTGGAGATCTTGTCACTGATGATGACAGGGGTACTTTGGTCCCCGAAGAGAAAGCTATACTTGAGACCAGGTGGTAGTGGCTTTAACTCGATGGGTGTTGGAGTAGCCTCTTCTTGTTTGTTTAACTCAACATAGGGAGAGTGATCCTCAGCTTTAGTGAAAAATTGAGCTTCTTCCTCAATGTTGTGTTGTGGAGCTTCCCTGAATTCAGCAGCTGTTGCTTCCTCAATGGCTGTGAATTCCTCCATATACTCAGGTGGTGCTTTAGTCTTGGTATTGAGTGTGCATCTGAGGCCAATTGGCACGTCCAATCTCTCCTGATGATCTTTTATTTTGGAGAATACATGGATTGGAGTTCCAATTAGAAGGAAATCCAGGTCGGGTATGTAAAAAACGTGGAAATTCAAGGTCATGGTTTGCCCATTTATTTCCATTTCCACACCCCGCAAGACTCCTTCTGCTGGGTAACATTGTTTTCCAAAGGTCAACCTTTTTCCTGACGGAGATAGGTTGTCTAAGGTAGGCGCATGAAGGTTGGCTACATATCTTGACATGATATTGACTTTAGCCTTTAGATCATATATGGCTTTCCTTCTTGGTGCGCAGTGATGTTTTACAAGAATGACATCAGGGTCTGGATCTAGCTTGATAATTTCCCCTGTGCATTCTGCTTCTTGGAGCCAATCCTCACCAAGAACAGCGGATAATTGTTGCAATCTCCATCCTATTCTTCTTTATCTTCCCAATCTAGTTCTTCGGGGTCATCCTTGTCAAAGTGACAATCTCTCTCTAGCGGATATGCTCTTGTGTCCCCAAATTTGGTTAAATCAATATCTTCCTCATATGGGAATAGAGGGAGAATTGGTTCCGGAGGTTGGACTTCAGCAAGAGAATGACCGCCTTGGAACAGCCTAGGATCCGTCGGGCAGACATAGAATGGTTCAAGTGTTGTCCTTTGGTCTGTTGCTGGCTGAGAAATCTCTGGTCGAGGTTGTACAACATAGGCTTTTTTTCTGGTGGATCAGAGATGATTTGGGATATACTCGGTATAATATGCGTTTCTTCTTTAGGTAGCTCAAAAGTAAGTGTTTCAGGTATATCCAGATCATTGCGGACCTTTCCAAGAAGGTTGAACCCCTCAGCTGGTGTGTTTTCCAGAAAACTTCCCCTGATGCAGTATCCAGAATGGTACGGCTTTTTGGAGGGAGCCCCCATTCAAAATGCTGGTGGAGTACTGATGGTGCAAGTCCTAAATCTGGTCCTTCAACAGTGTACAATTGGAAACCCTTCAGTCGACACAGTGGAGCAGAGCCTTTCGAAGTGCCGCATATGAGTGTAGGGATTTACATCATCCTCTCCACAGAAAACAGACTCCCGGACTAGTGATATCAGCTCAGGACGAATCTCATAGCTTTGAGCTATGATTGTTGCAGATGACCGAGGAGGCTCCAATAATTCTCCTTTCGGAGCAATGGTGTCGTAGATGGAAGGTGTGTTCATGATGTAACAATAAAAGAAAAAAAAACAGAAAAGAGAAATAAAAACAGAAAAAAACCTTATATGGGTGACTCTAGATTCGAGTTAGCACAGCTACCGTTCACCGGCAACGGCGCTTGAAAGCTTGTTGGCAATCCTAAGGCCTAACAGAAATCAATCCGCAAGTATACGGATACCGGTGTAGCTTTCACTAGGGAGTATTCCAAGGTATCGTATTCCACAGGGAACGCGAAGTGTACTACTACTCAAAATCTAGGCAGAACTACCGTACAAGGGGGCACAGTGAGATAGAGATAAATGCAGTAAAGAGTGATAGTCCTTTGGCCAGGTAATCTAATGCAAGGGATTATATAACTGAGCAAATCGATAAGGGTCTTTCTCTGTCATCTATTTCGGGGCACAGACGTGCCAAAGAAGCAACCCGATAACTAGGTTCAACTACTTTGGGGATCAGCTGCTATTCAGCCTCTGCAGGTATTAACCCGAACGTGGTGGACTACAAAGCACGGTACGCCTGTCACACGTACTCGCGGTTACCACATCATTCCATGGGGTTAAGGGCAATTCAGGGATAACTCTGAGTATAAACACCACGTTTACACCTACCGTCACTTCTAGCGAGCAAGCATAAGCTAACCTATGTAGTAAATAAATAAATACTTACAACATACCTGAATCCCATAGATAGACAGAGTAGAATACCTAACTTCATTGCTCAATAAATAACCTCCTTACATGTTACCCGGCCTGGAAGACTAGGGCGACTACTCCCAGGCGGAGCACATACCCGAAGCTTCGAAGAAGAAGAGTCCCGACATCCTTCGGAACTTCCTCTCTTCTCTTGCCTCTCACTCACTCCCTACTTCTAAACTAACTCGACCGAGCTTCGCTTCTGAAAATGTATCTCAACTCAAGTGTGAAGGTGCGAGTTGCTCCGAAGCTAGCTGGGGGTATTTATAGCATAATAAGGGCATGGGAGTATTTATGCCCAAAGCTGGAGTGGCGGGGCCGCCAAGTCAGGCCGGCCGGCCTAGTAGGGAGGCCGGCCAGCCACTGATTGTAGCGGTTGGCCACCGTCTTTCTCCTGGACGTCTCAGATTTGCTCCTGATGTCGGTTCGGAGGTCGGCTACTTGATGGGGGCGGCAGAAATGGAGTGGCCTTCAAGTTTAGGCCCAAAAGCCCATGTTTTAGTATGTCGGTTGTCTCTTATTGGGCTGGGCCTTGAATTCCACGTGGGGGAGCAGCAAAAGGCCTCTGGAGGGAAGATGGACTCCAGCGGGAGCCTGATTGGGCCGGCCGGCCTATGATTGGGCCGGCCGGTGGGCTTTGGCCTCCATTTTCTGTGATTTTTGTCCATATTGTCGCCCACATTCAAATACTCCAAAAAAACTTATGGAGAGCCATTAATATAAAAGAATGTTCATTTTATGCTTGTTTGATGGCTTTTATTGAATGGTGTTGGCGGTAAAAGTGGTCGTTAAGGACCGCCAACATCCCCTAATATGCTTCTCAAGTAAGCCCAAGACCATAAGCACATCGGTATTCAACGATGACCACCATCACATCATCACATACATATACTCATTTCAGTTTTAAAGGAATCATAACATCATATTAAAAGTGATAAACAAAAGTGGACAGATTCTGAAATTTACAAGAATGAGAGCAAAAGGGGTGTAGTTCCAACTCCCAAACGTCCTAAAGCATAAAGTAACTATTGGAACGAGTTGGTTTCAGATTCTAGCATCGTTGATCATCGAGTACGCAGCGGAAACATTTTTGAAGCATAAAGAAAAAGGGTGGTAGTGCTCAGCCCACGAACACCACCATCATGCGCCATAACGGGATAGCACCTAAACATCACCTGCAAAACTTCAACAAAGCAAACATGAGTACGAAGGTACTCAACAAGACTTACCCGTGGGCACTTACTAGTCCCGACTCCAAGGATAATGCATATGGTTAAGGTAGCAATGATAAACCATAGGTTGACATTTTAGCATAAAGTGATAATTAAATAAAGTGACATGTGAACATAGCGCATAAATAAAAAGACCTCATGGGCATAAGACTCCTAAAACAGCCCCATAAACCCATATGCCATAAGATCAAGTACCATCATATATATTCCCACATGTTCCAGTTATCATGTTCTCAAGTGAGGTTTTTAACTACGGTGAAATCCAATGGACACCAAGCGTGCTCATGACCAAGATCGTGGCGATTCGAATCGTTTTTACACCCTGCAGGGGAGTCCAAATGTACCCACACGACAAGAGGACCATACGGCTCATGCAACCCGCTAAAGTCACATAACGGGGTACTCAATGTCAACCTTTCTCCCACCCGTGCTCGAACGGTGAGACCATTCTCATAGCAAGGAGTGCTATGGCCCCGTAGGCACCCATCAGCCACTCGTGCGTGTCAACAAGAAATGGGGTCATGTCCCAAACTTCGGTACGCAATGAGATATTCAGCTTGTCTTACCATTAAATTCGACATGTGGTTAGAACGGAAAGTGCTTATGCCAACGAATAACAACGGCGGGTCCGTGATCGACCAAGCGGGGCTACCATCCTACCACCCCCGCTCAGTCTACAAAATTAATAATCATCATCATCATCATGTTTCAGCCCATAACCTCCGGCAAGTGTATAAAAAGGTCATATGCTCGCGACCGGTAGTGACCTTGCCAACGATTCGACTTCTACCGTGCTAAGCTTGGCTAAGCAATGAGTCCGAGACAAAAAAATAGAAAACCAACCACCCCCTGACCAGCAGCATAGCAAGGACATGGATATCAACAAGTAATCAAGGAATGGATAATGCAACAATTAGGATTCAACCCATAATTACCGCTAATACTCATATTAAGGCTCCAAAACTTGTTGCATTAGCGGTAATTATGGGTTGAATCCTAATTGTTGCATTATCCATTCCTTGATTACTTGTTGAAAGATGCAAAAACTTAATGCATAGCGATAAACATAGCGATACTCATATTAAGATTCAACCCGAAATACTCATATTAAGACTCCAAAACTTAATTACCGTTAATCCAACCTTGTTGAAAGATGCAAAAACTTAAACATAGCGATACTCATATTAAGACTCCAAAACTGGGTGAAAGATGCAGGTGCTTGCCTTGAGTTTGCAGGTTCAACATAGTCCAATAAATCAACATCTCAACAACATTCAAAGCCCTGTTGCTCTCCGATGCGTCATTCACTAGGGAAAAGAAAGTGCATCGTATGAGAATGAATGCCATGATGCGATGCATCCACCAATTGATATGAAAATGTATAGTCATGAAGTGATGAAAGTTAACAATAATCCAATGCAACAAGAATCACTCAAATCCGAGTTACTTAGGTGACATTACTAACAAAAAGGCTCAGCTCTGTCCAGAAAGACAGCTTGCTGTCCACATGGTCAAACTGTGTGGGTTCAACTTGGGTGATGTTAGGAAAGCTCGATCTGACTAGTTTGGCATTCTTATACAGTAGGGTATTACTAAAGGATATGGAAATTTGAGCATTTCACATATATAGGCTCATGGATTGATTCACACTGAAGTAACAAGCATATAGACACAAGTATTTTCAGGAGAAGTATCAAAATTAGACCTCACACTGCAGCAATAATTTTATTTAACAGCATACACGATCTATGAATTTCTAGAAGTGAAAGAAACTCAGTTTGGTCTATACTAGTTAAATAATGAAATCAACAAGTTAAACAAACTTATATGCAATTAGATAGGAAAAGCAACCAAAAGAAGATGCCCTACTTTTTGTGAATATCAAACATATATATACAAGAGTTTTGGAGCAGGTTTTGATATATTTTCCATGCATAAAATTTATATAGTTGAATAAACAACAGTTCAGCACATTTAATTAAGATAAAACAAGATGCACATGTAAGCAACAGTTTTATGAACATAGAAATCTTCTGAAGTTAAGACATTATATATATAGAACATCAGAATTGGATTCCTGATTTTAGGACATAGCATGCTTCAGTAGGAAATAAAACAGTGTACGAAAAGTTTAAATCAATACATCCAATTTAATGAACAGAAGCCATGCTCTGAAAAATATGAAACAAAGTCTATTAGCTCTGTTTGATGTTCTCTGCATGTTAAAAATACCTGTACACTTTGCATTGCATCTGTACAGCTTGCATAGAATCTTTTGCATAAACATTGTTCATTGAATACATAACTGTTTAAGTGCTGCGAAATCATGAAATAAATTCTGCTGTGCTCCTTACTGCATGCAGAACCTGAAAAATACACTCTAGATCCTCAGAGACCTGGCGTGCACCTTATTATATCAAATGTTACTTGTTCATGCTTGTTTATTTCTGTTTAATTCCTGCTATGGCGAAAAGTCGTGAAGCCACTGAGCTCGCTCACACCTGGCAGCTCTCTAGAATCTCAAGACTGCCCTCACAGAGCAACACAAGTATTTTTTGCACACTTTGTCCTCACTCGTGCGCAACAGGGGCGAACTCTCCAGGTCAAGCACGCTTAACCTTGGAGTTCTTTCGAGACGAGCTTCCGGAAAAGAAGTTGCAACTTATTGACATGAGTATTCTATCAATCCTATTAAGCCCTGGGCCAGAATGTCACAAAGTGGTATCAGAGCCGACTCTCGCAGTTTCATGGGTGCGTGTGGGCGCAGTTACGCAGGCATGGTGCGCATGGCTGGTGTGGGCCTAGAGTGGTCACACAGCATGGCACATGCACTGGCACTGGACACACGGACGTGGTTAAGAGGGGACGTTCCTAGACTGGGATTGGCCGACGAGGACGTCGGTCTTCTATGGGGTGAGTATGTGACATCCTGGCCCAGGGTTTAATAGGATTGACAGAATACTCCTACCAACAAGTTGCAACTTCTTTTCCAGAAGCTCGTCTCAAAAGAACTCCGAGGTTTAGCGTCCTTGACTTGGAGCAATTTCGGGATGGGTGATTGATCGGGAAGTTCGTCCCGGTTGCGCACGAGTGAGGACAAAGTGCGTAGAAAAGACTTGTGTTGGTCTGTGAGGAAAGTCTTGAGATCCTAGAGAGCTGCCAGGTGTGAGCGGACCCGGCTTGGGGAGCGAGATGTTACACTAACTAACCTAACCAGCCATATCTACAACATACACACGTTATCACCCCCTGCAGTCTCAGCGAGAGGCTCCTGAGCGCAGAGACTGGACCGAAAATCCTCAAATAGCTGAACAGGTAGCCCTTAAGTCATGATGCAGCAAATTGATGACTGGAGGGAACATGAAGAACACGAACTTCGCCCAAAGAAACCTCCTCGCGGACAAAGTGAATATCTATCTCAATATGCTTTGTACGTCGATGATGAACCGGGTTAGAAGCCATGTAAACCGCACTGACATTGTCGCAATAGACAACTGTCGCACGGTGAAGAGGTTGGCGAAGCTCCTGCAATAACTGTCGTAGCTAGCAACACTCAACAACTGCATGAGCAACAGCTCGATATTCTGCCTCAGCACTAAAGCGGGACACGGTCGTTTGCCGCTTGGAGGACCAAGAGATCAAATTATCGCCAAGATAGAAGCAATAGCCAGATGTGGAGTGGCGAGAATCTGGGCAGCCAGCCCAATCTGCATCGGAATAGGCTAACAATGAGTCACAGGAGGAGGTAGCAGATATATGAAGACCAAAATCAAGAGAACCTTTGATGTATCGAAGAATCCGCTTGACAAGGTTGAGGTGAGGCTCCCGAGGATCATGCATGTATAAACAAGCCTGCTGAACTGCATAAGCGATGTCGGGGCGAGTGAGAGTGAGATACTGAAGACCACTAGCAAGACTGTGATATGTAGTAGCATCAGCAACGAGAGAGCCACCGGTAGCGGAGAGCTTGGCCTTGGCATCAACAGGCGTGGAAGTGGGATGGCATTCTAACATGCCGGCGCGCTAAAGGAGATCGATTGCATACTGTCGCTGAGATAGTAACAGGCCATCATCAGAATGCTGAACATCGATGCCGAGGATGTAGTGAAGGGGACCAAGATCCGTCATGGCAAACTCCGATCTGTGGCGCCCTATAACAGTCTGAAGTAAAGTGGTAGAAGAAGCCGTCAGAATAATGTCATCAACATAGAGTAGGATGTAGGCCATTTCAGAACCCTGCTGCAGAATGAAAAATGATGTATCTGAAGCCGAAGAAACAAATTCCAAGGAACGAATGTGAGTAGCGAAACGCTGATACCACACGTGAGGGGCTTGCTTAAGACCATATAAGGACTTCTGCAGTAGACAGACATGATCTGGATGCTGAGGGTCGACAAAACCTGAAGGCTGCTAACTGTAGATGGTCTCATCAAGAGTGCCATGGAGGAAGGTATTCTTGACGTCGAGCTGATGAATAGGCCAGTGCCGAGAAGTAGCAATACTAAGGACCACCCTGATAGTGGCCGCCTTAACAACGGGGCTGAAAGTCTCATCGAAATCAATACCGGGGCGCTGTGAGTAACCTCGCACGACCCAACGAGCCTTGTACCGAGCCAGAGATCCATATGAATGAAACTTGTGCTTGAAAATCCACTTCCCAGTCACAACATTAGCACCAGCCGAGCGGGGAACAAGGGTCCAGGTGCCATTATCCACAAGAGCTCGAAATTCTTCAGACATAGCTTGGCGCCAAGGAGGAGAAGCGATGGCAGACTTGTAGCTGGACAGAATCGGAACAATGGCATCATGTGTGACGAGAGGTTGAGACGATCAACCGGTTTGACGATCCCATCCTTGGCGCGTGTGACCATGTCCTGTCGAGGAGGTGCGGCACGAGCAGGAGCATGCGATGTCGAAGCTGCTGTTGGTGCCGCATAGCGAGGCGCAGGCGAGGGAGCTGCGCGTGGTGTAGATGGGGCGCGGTCCGTTGCCGCGCGTGGCGCGGATGCTGGAGGGGCGCCCACTGCGGGAATAGCCGAAGCTGAGCCCGGCAAGGCAGTTGAGCCAGGAGGCGCAACGGGGCCAGAAGCTGGAGCCGCGGAGCCGCGGTCTGCAGAACTGAAAGCCACAGCTGGTGGAGCCGCCGAGCCAGGCGAGGGTGGAGCCGCCGCTGGCTCAGCGCGCCCTGGAGCAACGTCGGGACGAGGTGTACCTGCACATTCAGAAGAAAACTAACGAGAGCGGTAGACTGGTTAGATGTTTAGGTGGGAGGAGAAAATCAAAGTCCTCGTGCGGAATCTGTTTAGGTGTGGAGGCAAAAGCAAAGGTTGATTCGTCGAATAAGACGTGTCGAGATATGATGACACGACGTGTGGACGGATGAAAACAACGATACCCTTTGTGTTCAAGTGGATAACCTATGAACACGGAGGGCGCAGAGCGAGGAGAGAGTGGAGGAGGTGTTGGGGAAGCAAAGGCAGCCAAAAACCCGAAGATGACTAAGGTCAGGTGCCGAGCCGAAGAGGCGGTAGTATGGGGTCTCAAACCATAGAGCTGCAGAAGGACGCCAGTTGAGAGCATATGTGGAGGCCGCAAGAGCTTCAGCCCATAAACTAGGAGGCATGTGCGCCTGAAAAAGCATGGTGCAAACAACATCGTTAGTAGTGCGTATGGCGCGCTCAGCCTTGCCATTTTGCTGAGAAGTATATGGGCAAGAAAGGCGCAGAAGGATGCCATGTTGTCTAAAGAAATCAATGTTGATGGAATTAACAAATTCGCGGCCATTATCAGCTTGGAAGGAACCAATCGACATTTGAAACTGGTTGCGCATGTAAGCAGTAAAAGCAAGAATATTGTCATGAACATCTGATTTGTTTCGTAATGGAAAGGTCCAAAAATAATGAGAAAGCATTATCTCTAGTAAACTGACGAACAGAGATTAAGTTCTTAATCAAGGATGGAACAATAAGGACATTAGAAAGACGAAAGTGAAAGGAAGGCGTAAGTAGGTAAGCAACTCCACTGTGGGTAATGGTGAGAGAAGAACCATTACCAACAGTGACAAAGGTTGGAGAAGAGAGGGGAGAGGAGTGAAGAGTACCATCATCGGCCGCCGGAGTCCATGACCCAAGCGTTTTGGGCAGTGAGCTGCATGTTGTTCAGGGCCGCAATCAGCGCGGACGCATCCCACTATGGTGCGGCACTTGGAGCAAGCTGCTGTGTCGTCGGGCTGGAGAGAATTGGGCCAGCGCCATCAAGGTGTAGGCTTGGGCCGGAGCGGGCACAGGGGTGGGCCGAGGGCCCAGCACACCACGAGCAGAAGACGGCGGGCACGGATGGCCAGGCCAGGACATGCAGACCCACGATCCGGTGGGCTGGCCCAGAGGCGACCTGTGCTGGTACGGGCCGTTGCCGAAGGATGGGCCGCCGCCACCACGGCCTTTGCCACCACGGCCGCGACCTTTGCCACCCTGGCCGCCACCGCCGCGTCCAGACGGAGCAGGAGCACGCGACGATGACTCGTTGCAGGAGGAGCCGCCGGTGCAGCCGGTAGAGGCGACGAGCGCGGTGGCGAAGACGTCGTTGTTGGAGCCGGCCGCCGGTTCATTGAGGATCAGTAGGTAGTGAGCCTTTGCAAACGTCGACAGCGGGTCCTGGTATGAGATGAACATGGCGGCCTGGCAAAGACGGGGACTGAGGCCGCGGAGTGAGTTCAACACGAGCTCATCATCCTCGATCTTGTAGCCGACGTCCTACAACGCATCAGCACATACCTTGAGGCGATGCAAGTATTCCGTGACCGTGAGATCCCTCTGGACCATGGAGTGGAATTGGTTCCGCAGGTGGATCACACGGGCATGGCGGTTGGCGTTGAAGAGGATGCCGATGCGGTCCAGCGATCGCCGAGTCGATGACGTCTTCGGCAGCAGAGTTTTAGAGCCAGGTGCGAGCGCAGTCGTCGGCGAGGACCCAAATCGGATCGTCAGGCCGCGCCGGGACGGCGCTGTCGAGGTGAGCGGAGAGGCCGAACTTGTCGCAGGCCGCCTGGAAGTAAGTCTTCCACTTCTTGAAGCTGGAGCCTTGAAGGAAAGCACCACTGGCACGTGCGACTTGATGGTGGGCACGTTGATTGCGGTGAGGAGGTTGGGTGGGAGAACAGGAGCAACGACAGAAGGGGACATCGAGGAAGAGGACGAGGTGGAGCTAGAGCTCGAGGTCGTGGAATCGGTGCTCATGGTGAACGGAGGCGGCGCTAGAGTGCGGCGGCGCAAGGGCTAGGGTTAGGCAGGAGATTAGCGGAAGCTAGGGTTTGGAACGAACTCGTCTGATACAATGTAAACGAGTAGAGGCGTATGTATGGGGGAAGCGCGGCGCACCAAATGTGGCGGCCTCCTGTTTGTATTTATAGTCAACAATGTACAAGAGATATACATGATCAAGTTAAGCCGGAGGAGTCTAACTAACCTAACCTGCCATATCTACAAGATATACACGTTAACACTTGCTTCTATGACACTGTAGTGGCGGTGTAAGCACCATGGTCATTAGAGCATGGAAACTCCAACGGTATGATGATTTTGGTGATTGAGTGACTATCCGGAATGCGACTTATGATTTATGATTGAGTTCGACAACCCAACTCAGGGCCATCTCTGGCCCAGGGCAATAGGGGCGACCGCCCAAGGCCCAGAAGGGGCCCCAAAAAAGATAGAACATGCATCTATGTATATACTCAAGAATTCAGCCTATTGTTGCAACAACAGTCCAGAACATGAACAGCCCATTATCGCATAATAGCCCAAACTACCAAGGATTCCTATACAGCCTTCGAGTGCTAGCAGCCCATGGAGCGCTTGTTGGTGCTTTCTAGGTACCCATTTTATATGGCAAATATGGTGTTTTTAATACTTTATTACGTCATTATTGCTAACAATTAACCCCCATTATCATATATATGCGTAGTTTCTGTGTATTCGGAAGGATTTGCAGGAAATAGGTGAACATTGAGAGACTACGGATAAAGAGCTGCCGGAGGCCCGAAGAACGTAGAAATTGGAGACCGTGCCGGTCGGCACGGCCTTGTGCCGACCGGCACCATGGAGATCGAGCCCAAACATAAAGCCCACTCGGATAATATGAAGCCCAGAAGAAATATCAGAGTCGGAGTCGGTGAAATCCAACCCACAATCGAAAGGAACTATAAAGAGAAGATTGGGGGTCGCGAAACAAGGGGGAACAAGAAAACATACGGAGGTTTTGACCTAGGTTGAAGGTTGTGGAGGCGAAGACGGCGATCACCGATCATCACCACCAAAAAGGAAGATTGTGCCGACCGGCACGCCACTGTGCCGATCGGTACCTGTGGGACCACGCCCAATTTCCGCGTCCTATTGTAGCCATGTTCATGTGTTGCAGTATGATGCGTGAGTAGATCTCATATTCTCTCCGTGGCGAGGGAAATCTGGTTATGTAACTCTCACACTTACAATACTCTTTTGATGTGTTCAGTCTATGTGATGCTTCTATTTCGTATCTGATCAATACGTTATTATCACATAGTGCAAGAAACCAGTGGGGAACTATTAACCCTTGTCGTGACAGGGCGAGAGGAGAACGAAACCACAATGTCTTGTAGAATACTAAACCTATCAATCGACCATTAATTAGAGTTGCATGCCAGTGCCCCAAACCATAGGAGGGAATCCTTTCATAACCTTGTTACAACCACAGGCTCTTTCATCTCTAGTTGTTAATCATCCTTTCCACACACATCCTTTGCTATATTAATTTAGTAGTTTAAATAATAGTTTAAGTCCCGCTTGTTCTCTGTGGTTCGATATTAAGCCTTGGGATACTCTAAGGGAAAAAGTGCTACAACTGTACACCGTCCTCTTGCGGTATATAAGTGGGTGCGTACAAACGACCAACAAGCACGTTTTTTGGCGCCGTTGCCGGGGAACAAGCCAGTTCTTCTACTATTTATTTATTCTACTAACCTCTAATCCTCTCTTTTCTAGTTTGTTTTTGTGTTTTCCTTCTGTGTTTTCAGGATGGGTACTCCTGAGCCGACTTATACGGTTAGAGAGCATTCACTATCGTCTCCGGGATTGCTGATTCCACAAACTTCTGATGAGAAAGTTACTGCTTCGTCATATGTCCTCAACCCGACCATCATTAGTATGGTCGAGAACAGCAAATTCTCTGGGACGAAGGACGAGAATCCGTACACACATCTGCAAGATCTAGAAGTTCTCTGTCAGACCTTTAAGCATGAGGGAGTGCCTCAGAATTGGTACAGGTGGCTGCTATTTCCATTTTCTTTAGATGGAAGAGTCAGGGATTGGTATAAATCTGCGGCCCGAGAAGCTAAAGGAAACTGGGATAAGCTTGTGGGAAATTTCTGTTTGCATTTCTTCCCGCTTCCAAAGGTGCAGAAACTGAGAAGACAGGTGGTTAACTTTGAGCAATTGAAAGAAGAAACCCTCACGCAAGCATGGTTACGCTTCCAATCTTTATTGAAGCAAGGCCCCGATTTGGGCATGGATGATAACTTGACTGCTCAGACATTCTACATGTCTCTTGAAGGAACCTCCAGGATGCATTTGGATAGTTCGGCTGGAGGGAGTTTCCTCGACTTGACTGCTACTGCAGGTCTGGATCTTTTGAGTAAGATATCGAAGACTGAAGCTATGCATAGGCATTGGGAAGAATTCCAAGAAGATCCAATTCCCCCTGAAAGGTCGACGCTAGCAAAAGGTTCTTTGGATTTGAAAGCTGAAGCGGAAAGCTGTACAGTATCCGAAGTCGAATTAACAGTAAGAACAGAAGAACCAGCGCGAGGTGATCTGAAAAGACCAAGACTGGAGGAGGTGCCGGCCGGCACAAATCCTGTGCCGATCGGCACACTTGAGCCCTCCGTGCCGACCGGCTCAGCTCTTGTGCCGACCGGCACGGTGGCTGCTGTTAAAGGAATTTCAAAGACCGAAGCTGCAATATTAGAGGAGCATGAAAACGGCTTCGTGAATAAATTTCCAAGACCAGTAGGAGATCCAACCTTGAGCAACGCTAAACCGTTGGACGAGTTTGAACCGTTGGATTGGGTTCCTATAGATTTCAGCTCAAATTTGCTAAGTATGAGGAGAACATATGACCCAAGGTATGCCTCTACCACAGGAGTTCAGTATAACTTCCCTAAAAACACTAGAACTTCGGAAATACTGGACAATGTCATCATTGGTGAAGTATTAGAGAAGTTGTACAAGGATGATATGGAAATTGACCAGATGGAGGTTCAGCAAGCAAAGAACCTATTTGATAGTTGTTTTGTTCCGTCGCCGTATGAAGGATTATGCGGAGTATATGCAGTTGGCCTTACGGAACGAACGGAAGTTGATCCTTACATACCGTGCGAAATCGGACATAGAAGCTTTCCTAAGGCGCTATGTGATTTTGGTTCCCGCGTCAGTTTGATGACGTATGAAGCATTCATGGATATGCCTTATGACATAAAAGGAAGATTGCTAGGAACCGAGCTTGAGTTAATTATGGCGGATGGAAGGAGAACTAAACCACTGGGAGTTATCAAGGATCTGAACATTGAGGTAAAAAATAATGCTATACCAGTGGATATTTTTGTTCTTGATAAAGGTGAAGTGGGAGTTGAAGACATTATTTTGGGAAGACCTTTCTTAAAGCTTGTACAAGCCGTTATCGATGCTGGAAAAGGTCACCTAAAATTGACTCTGGGCGGAGAGGAAGTCCTCTTTGAATTCGAAGACCCACCCGTCGTTCAAGAAAGTGAAGACCCACCCTCTCTCCAAGAAATCTTTACAGAAAAGGATGAAGAAATCAGTCCAGGATACTCAGATCCGTTGAATAAACTGTTTGAAGAGTCAGATAGAGAAGAGGCCGAGATCCAAGATGGTGCCGACCGGCACGCCCCTTGTGCCGATCGGCGCAGCGGTGGTGCCGACCAGCACGAGAGCGAAAATCCTCAATTTGAGCCTTTGGGTAATCTGGATCCTGGTGCAGCACCAGAAGTAGAACAGAAGCCACTTCCTGACGGTCTAAGGTACGAATACTTAGGCAAAGACAAAACTTATCCCGTCATCGTCAATAGTGCTTTGAATGAAGAAGAGACAAAACGGTTGCTTGCTGTCCTGAGAAAATACAAGAAAGCGATCGGATATTGCCTTGATGATATCAAAGGAATAAGATTGGCTTTCTGCACACATAAGATAAATTTTGAAGAATCAGCCAAGCCAGTCGTTGAAGGTATGCGACGATTGAAGGAAGGCATGAAGGAAGTTGTGAAAAAAGAAGTGCTTAGACTTCTTAATGCAGGAATGATTTATCCTGTTGCTGATAGTGAATGGGTGAGTCCGGTGCATTGCGTACCAAAGAAAGGAGGACTCACAGTTGTGCCTAATGAGAATAATGAGTTGATCCCTCAACGAACAGTTACAGGATGGCGAATGTGCATTGACTACAGGAAACTGAATACCGCTACAAAGAAAGACCATTATCCACTACCGTTCATCGATGAGATGCTTGAAAGGTTAGCCAAGAACTCCTATTTTTGCTACCTCGATGGTTATAGTGGTTTCTTTCAAATTCCTGTTAGACCTGAAGATCAGCATAAGACCACTTTCACTTGTCCTTATGGAACTTATGCTTATCAACGAATGCCATTCGGCCTTTGCAACGTACCGGCTACATTTTAGAGATGCATGAATGCTATATTTGCTGAATTCATTGAAGAAATTATGGAGGTATTTATGGATGATTTCTCTGTTCATGATCACTGCTTAGCAAATTTAGAGAAAGTACTAAAGAGGTGCGTAGAAGTTGATTTAGTTCTTAATTGGGAGAAATGTCACTTCATGGTAACAGAAGGGATTGTCTTGGGGCATGTTATCTCTAACCGAGGCTTGAAGTAGACAAAGCTAAAATATCCACAGTGGAAAGGTTGCCACCACCTACTGATCTTAAGACGCTGCGAAGTTTTCTTGGACATGCAAATTTTTATCGCAGATTTGTGAAGGATTATTCAAAGATTGCTAAGCCATTGACGGAATTGCTGCAAAAGGACGTTGAATTTGAGATGAATGATGAAAGACTTACTGCTTTCCGGAAGTTGAAAGAAGCGTTATGTTCTGCACCTATTATGCAACCTCCGGATTGGAATTTACCTTTTGAGATTATGTGCGATGCAAGTGATTATGCAGTTGGAGCGGTTCTTGGACAACGAAAGGAAGGTAAAGTGCATGCTATCTACTACGCTAGTAAAACTCTTAATGAAGCCCAGATTAATTATACAACAACGGAGAAGGAGATGCTAGCTGTTATATTTGCTTTTGAGAAATTTAGATCCTACATCCTCAACTCTAAGGTTATTGTTTATACGGATCATGCTGCTATTAGATATCTTGTCTCTAAAAAGGAGTCGAAACCTAGGTTGCTTCGTTGGGTTTTGATGTTGCAAGAATTTGATTTGGAGATTAGAGACAAGAAAGGGATTGAGAATTCAGTAGCAGACCATCTATCTCGTTTGACGCTTGAGAACAAGGAAGGATGCATTGGTGATGCCATGGCGCAAGAGCAGCTTTTTCAAGTCAAGGACCACCGAGAATCATGGATGCAAGACATCGTAAATGGGTTCAAAAGAAACTTGAATAATTATAGCAAGAATTCGAGACGGAGGATTGATAGTGAAATGAGGAAGTTCCTATGGGATGACCCTTATTTATACCGATATTGTGAAGATGGAGCCGTTCGAAGGTGCGTACCTCGTGACGAACGCGGAAGCATATTGGAAAAGTGCCACTCATCTGAGTATGGTAGACATTATGGGCATTTTCGAACACAAGCAAAGGTATGGGCCAGTGGATTTTATTGGCCTACGATGCATGAAGACGCAAAGAGGTATGTTGCTAGATGCCCCCAATGCCAAAGAATTGGAAATGTTAATGCTCGTAATGCTATGCCTTTAAAGTATAATTTGCAAGTTGATATATTCGATGTTTGGGGCATGGATTTTTCTGGTTGCTGTGGATTATGTCTCAAAGTGGGTAGAAGCAATACCATGCAGAGTCAGTACAACTCATGAATCCAAGCAGATGTTGAATGAGTGCATATTTCCAAGATATGGTGTTCCTAGAGTTATTATCACAGATAGTGGAACTCATTTTACTGGAACTGAGTTTACTAAAACCTTGAAAAAGATGGGCATTGAGCATCGAATTGGAACAGCCTATCATCCGCAGACCAATGGTCAAGCAGAAACTTCTAATAAGCAGTTGAAAGGAATTCTGCAGAAAATTGTTACAAGAGAAGGAAAGGATTGGTCAAACAAGTTGAATGGCGCACTTTGGGCTTATCGCACAGCATTCAAGACGCCAATGGGTATGACACCTTATCAATTTGTCTATGGAAAGACTTGTCATTTGCCTGTGGAGTTAGAATATAGAGCATATTGGGCGATCAAAGAGATGAATTTGGATTTAGATGCTGCTGGGTGAAAAGAAAGATTCAAATTAGTGAACTCGAGGAAATGCGATTAAAGGCTTACGAGAATGCAGCCATTTATAAAGAGAAAACAAAGAAGTGGTATGATAAGAAGCTATTGAAAAAGGAATTTCACGAAGGAGATAGAGCGCTCCTATTCAATTCAAGATTTCGATTGTTCGGTAAAGGCAAATTGAAAAGCAAATGGGATGGACCGTATCTTGTTCATAAAGTTCTTCCTTCCGGAGCTGTTGTAATCATGGATGGAAAGAAAAATACATACACGGTGAATGGCCAACGACTAAAGGTATATCTTGAACCCGACACTTTTGAGTTAAAGTCATTTGATATATATTATGTGGATTAAGTGATTGGGTGGTCGAGCTTAACGACGTAAAACAAAAGCACTGTTGTTTTTACCGTTTTTCTGTGTGTTTTGTGTTTCTTTGAATTTATTGAGTCGGGGGAGGCAAAATTGCCACCGTGCCGATCGGCACGGCTCCGTGCCGATCGGCACGTGGGAGTCCGTGTCGTTTTTGAGTCGAGTTTTTGCCCTTCCTCCAATACATGCTTCGATGACTTCCAAATTTAAGAGATAGAGTCCGGTTCGATCATGAGAATTAAGGATATATATATGAAGGAGTTGTCTCGGATCTCATCATCAAAAATCGAGCGCCGCCAGAGTTTCCACCATACCCTAGACAATGCAGGCGGCGGAATCGGCAGCGGAGGAGACGGTGCCGATCGGCGCGACTGCGGTGCCGACCGGCACGGCCGTGCCGACCGGCACCACAACAGTGCCGATCGGCGCAGTGGCGGACTTTCGCCAATGAGCCCAACTCTGCCATGGGAGAGCAACAGGAGCCTTAACCCCACCGAGGACGATCCAATAGTCTGGTCGCACTTGAAGCAACGATGGATGTTGAAGAGTGAAGCGGATGCGTTCAATAGAGAGAAGAAGGTGATGGATGAAGCCCTTCGGAAGAAGGTCAGAGAGGTGCTAGTACGCAAAGGTAAATCCAAGATTGATGATAGCACACAGGTCTCTGATAGGTACACAATGGATCGACTTCTCGCTATGGAACGTCCTTTGACATATGATGATCTTATCACCTTTGAATCGATTCTTACCGATAGCGAGAGGGAAGAGTTAGACAGAGACTGCTTTCTGACAATCCATAGGTCTCGGCTGAACGATGGGAGGACTTCTGATGCTTGTGCCGACCGGCACAAACCTGGTGCCGATCGGCACACTGCGCTCCCACGCGTCCTGTCCGACTGGGAAGATCTCCAAGAGAAGATTCTCCACAAGAATACCAGATGTTTTGGATGTAAGTGTTTTTACTGTCTGAAAGAACATCAGAGGCAGATTGAGAATTATCTAGCTGATCCTGAATGCATCCCTGCGACTTTCGTCTTTGATGATGGCTTTCCCGTCGCTAAAGGGCGCATGACCCTAACGAGATCAATGATGAAATTCAGAGGCGTATTACAGGGACAATGCTGCAAAGAGGAGAACACGCAACCTGGCAGATCTAGAAGCGTATTTTGCAAGGAACGGCAGGCGTGCCGACCGGCACGACTCTTGTGCCGACCGGCACGACCTCAAGGTTGTGGATTTTGTTGAGATATCTGATGACTCCTCTGATGATGAGCCACAACCAAAGCGATCGAAGGAAATAGAGGAAGTTCGGCGTTCCGCTCGTCTTTCTTCAAAGCCACGAGCAAGATACACCTCGGAATCAGTGAGCTATATAGAGACATCCCCTGCGCATGAACACCCATTAGCTAATCTTGTTGCAAAGGATGAAGAAGATCCCGAGGAGGATCCGGAAGAAGATCCCGAGGAGGACCCGGAAGAAGATCCCGAGGAGGAACCGATGGAAGGCGAGCCAGAACCTACTGATGCCGAACCACCCAGTGCAGAAAGAGCTACAGGAAGCCTTGCAGGAGCTCAAGGAAGTGCAGGGACGCGTTATCAAGCAAATGGTGTCTCGTGCCGACCGGCACGGTGCATGTGCCGATCGGCACAGAGGGGTTTTAACACAAACTCGCCCATGCGAGATGAGCGTCATGATCGTCCCACTACCTGTTGCCCAATCTGCAGAAGAAACATCGAATGTCTTTATTATGATATGGAGAGATGCTATAGGAACCATCGGGACATTGATATACGAATT
Organism: Eragrostis nindensis; assembly: GCA_012490785.1. NCBI lineage: Eukaryota > Viridiplantae > Streptophyta > Magnoliopsida > Poales > Poaceae > Eragrostis > Eragrostis nindensis. The sequence goes on from JAAXCT010000195.1 coordinate 750,213, forward strand.
GACGACATGGAGAGCATAGCCGCGGCGGATTACTCTTTTCTCATGCGGAACATTCGAAGCATCTTTAGCATGTTGAGGAGGCATGGCATTTCAGATTAGGTTGGTCTAGTCGTTTTTTTTTCCTTTGCAATAGGGACATTGCAAGGTTTGAGTGTGGGGGATTCGCCCTTACACTTCTTAAGGTCGTTTGCTTTGATTTAGTATGGTTTGAGTTAGTGTGTGAAAGTGTGAGAGTTTTCTAGAGTTTTCTAAGAGAGGTTTGAGATGGTGTGCTTAGTTAAGCTTCGAGGTCCAGAATTATTGCAATGTCTTGAATAAAGTTAGTGTTAGTTGTCGAATCGATGTGTTACCCCATATTCTTGATTTTGTTTTTGACGATCGTTTTGCCAATCTACTTGAGTTCATTGAATAATCGCTTGGCTTTATATCCACTTTTCGAAAACCCCTTCTATCATCATAGTGAAAACATTTAGCTAAGGATTTGATTTTGTACCTATTACACTGAGCCAAATAAGATGAGAGAAGCCTACACATAAGCCTTTTAATAGGGAGACGTCTTTGTCAACTCTTTGCTCTTGATTACGACTAAGCTAGAAGGGAGAAGTTTCATTTGTTCATCTCAGTTTGCTAGCCATCTATCATCAAATTCTTTCTATCCATAAACCGATATTTCATTGTTTCTCCCTCCTCCTTGATACAACCTACGAGCAAATGTGAAGTTTAGACAGATTTCGATTCAAAACATGCCTATGCTAGCAGCCTGCAATAAAGAATAGAAGAAAAAGAGGAAAAAGGAGAAAATGAATAGAATAAGGTGCCGATCCGCACAAAAAGAATAATAAAGAAAAAAAGGTCAAAAAGAAAGAGAAAAATGAATATCAGAGGAAGCAGGCTGCAGGAAGAGTTAAAATTCTAAAAAGATCTGTATATACTTCAAGCTCGATCCCTTCTTAATTCTATTCCATTCGTTCTCGGTTGTTTTTTTTCCCCTTGATCCTTGTGCTTATATTCTGAATCCTCATGATGAAAACTCCCTTTTAGAAGGCATGATTGAGCGAATTGTTGACTTAGTTGTTCTTTCGATTCAATTTGGTTATACCACTTTCCGAGATCCACAAAAGAGCCTTATGCTATAGAATAGGAGAGGGAAGGAAATACATTTGAGCGATTAAGTGAAATCTGAAGCTTTTGCAGTCTTCTTACGTGATATGAAGGGAGACAAAAATATTTGTTTGATAAGCCTTGTGATTGATTTGGTCGACTCAAGTTTTGAGGTGAAATTGTTTTCAAAATTAAGAGAAAGTCTTGTGGAGGGATACTAATTCAACGAGATGATTGACAATAGCTAAGTTGAAGATTTGTGAGAGTTTTTGCCTCTTAGCATGATGAAAGCACGGTGATGATTTTCATGGTTTTAATTGCTTGAGGACTAGCAATGATTTGAGTGTGGGGGAGCTGTTGGTGCTTTCTAGGTACCTATTTTATATGGCAAATATGGTGTTTTTAATACTTTATTACGTCATTATTGCTAACAATTAACCCCCATTATCATATATATGCGTAGTTTCTGTGTATTCGGAAGGATTTGCAGGAAATAGGTGAACATTGAGAGACTACGGATAAAGAGCTGCCGGAGGCCCGAAGAACGTAGAAATTGGAGACCGTGCCGGTCGGCATGGCCTTGTGCCGACCGGCACCATGTAGATCGAGCCCAAACATGAAGCCCACTCGGATAATATGAAGCCCAGAAGAAATATCAGAGTCGGAATCGGTGAAATCCAGCCCACAATCGAAAGGAACTATAAAGAGAAGATTGGGGGTCGCGAAACAAGGGGGAACGAGAAAACATACGGAGGTTTTGACCTAGGTTGAAGGTTGTGGCGGCGAAGACGGCGATCACCGATCATCACCACCAAAAAGGAAGATTCTGCCGACCGGCACGCCACTGTGCCGATCGGCACCTGTGGGACCACACCCAATTTCCGCGTCCTATTGTAGCCATGTTCATGTGTTGCAGTATGATGCGTGAGTAGATCTCATATTCTCTCCGTGGCGAGTGAAATCTGGTTATGTAACTCTCACACTTACAATACTCTTTTGATGTGTTCAGTCTATGTGATGCTTCTATTTCGTATCTGATCAATACGTTATTATCACATAGTGCAAGAAACCAGTGGGGAACTATTAACCCTTGTCGTGACAGGGCGAGAGGAGAACGAAACCACCATGTCTTGTAGAATACTAAACCTATCAATCGACCATTAATTAGAGTTGCATGCCAGTGCCCCAAACCATAGGAGGGAATCCTTTCATAACCTTATTACAACCACAGGCTCTTTCATCTCTAGTTGTTAATCATCCTTTCCACACACATCCTTTGCTATATTAATTTAGTAGTTTAAATAATAGTTTAAGTCCCGCTTGTTCTCTGTGGTTCGATATTAAACCTTGGGATACTCTAAGGGAAAAAGTGCTACAACTGTACACCGTCCTCTTGCGGTATATAAGTGGGTGCGTACAAACGACCAACAGCGCTCACTTTTAGATTCATGCACAAATAAAATCGCTCGCACCTCTTCTTTCTTCTTCCTCTCGCGGTCTGGCCTGACGCCCGCGCCGCTGACACGCGCTGCACCCGCCGCCGCCGTCGCCCTCGCCCGCGCCCAGCACCCAGCGCCGCCGCCGCCACACCGCGCACGACGCTGCCCTGCCTGCGCACTCGCCCTATGCTGCTATGGCCGAGCATGACGAGGAAGAGGAAAGAAACCATTGTTCCACCAAGTAGACACCAATGTTCCGCGAGTTCGGAACATTTATTCCGCAAAGTAGAAACCATTGTTCCGCGAAATAGAAACCAACCATCCGTGAGTTCCGAACATTTTTTCCAGGAAGTAGAAACCAATGTTCCAGGAAGTAAAAACAAAATGTACCCGGAATTTGAAATGATTGTTCCAGCATGTAGGAACAAATGTTCCAGCAACGAACGAAAATTGTTCTAACAGTTGAAAATTTTGTTCTAATAGAAATCTTGCTGGGCCTGTGTGCTTCGTGAGCTTATATTGGGCTGGGTGCTCCAACGGCTTGTGGCACCCGAGTTGTATATGTATCTCAAAAAAAAAAAAACCCGAGTTGTATATATATAGGGAGCGCCAACTAGTGTAACAACAGCCTAGGAAATGAAACGATGTTTTCTCCATCAACACCTGCTGACTGCCAATTTATCATGCCTACGACGGTGCCGCTATGTGTGATTGCCAAAATTTTTCTTGATTCCTAAATTCTCCTTTGGTTCCTTGAATCGTCTCCCGCTAATTGCATGATTGCCGCATAGAAAATCTCTTTAGTTCCTTTCCTTGAATGCCTCATGGTGATGATTTGGGACTTAGGGCAAACGTTTCAGTCCAAAGAAAGAGGTAAATCATGCTTAAATTAGTTTCTTGCTTCGTTTTCTTCAACTCTTCTTTAGTTAATTAGTTCATTACCTACGTCTAATTAACTCATTTCAGGTTAGCGAAGAAATGGTTCTGAGGAAACATTTGTCTGGTGCTGCAAAAAGGAGGATAAAAAAACAAGATCAATTTATTGAGTCGCAGAATAGCACTATAAGTTTGTTTTTTTCCAGATAATTTTGTTCCTAACGATAATCTTGAGCAGTTAGGAGGAGTTGGAGATTCCAATAGAACATCAGAGTCCCGAACCTGTGTTTGATTTATGCTTTGCTATTTATTTCTTTTGCGTTTATATATATTTTGTAAGTCAAGTATTACATAGCATGAGGGCCCCGGCGTCAAGCTCGCCCCAGAGCCTTCTAAAGTATAGAGCCAGCACTGCCAACTATCTATTGCATATCTTGATGATTGGTTGCCTCGACGATATGATCAAGGTCTTAATGGAGGTTGCGGTCTTTAGCTTTGTCTCGGGATACAGATTTACGAGCGCATTGCTGAGAGGGCAATTAATTTGCAGTGCTTCCGTAGAATATTTCTTTACTAATTGTCTGATCTCAATAACGAATAACCATGAACAAACCCGAAATTTCTGATACATAGACGTTTCCTACCAACGGCAACAGAATACGTACACCAGAAGTTTTCGAATGGGGTGTAGCAGAGTTCGAAAATTAGAAGCTTAATCATAGGAAATATATTCGGTCTCATGCATTTCAGAAAATAATGCTAAATACGATTCAGCTACCTATTACAAACAGCAATGGGCGAAGACGGCATGTGACAAAAACATGACATCACTAATCATGTAACAGCTATGCTTGCTTATGAAGCCAAAACAGGCTGCAGAGGCTCTAATAAGAGCCTCTAATTTTTTTGCGAGGAACAAGAGCCTCTAATTAATAAAAATATAAGATAAGACGGTACTAAAATATTATTGGGCCTTCCTTCACTTAACGGGCCTTTGAAATTTAATGAGCTTTTTATAAAATATATGCCCATATAACTAAAATTTCTTACACTTTCTACGCACTAAAATGTCTGAATGAGAAAATGGTTCTAAAAAATAACATAAATTCTAAAAAATAAAAATAAAATAAAAATAACGAAGCTTCGTTATGTATTCTGCCTAATTGAAGTCGCTCGCGTGCTATTCGTGTACCTGCAGCTTTGTTACACTGGCCTTCGTGCCCCTGCACGGCAATAAGCCGTGACGTAGCGCCGTATCACTCATTCCATTTGTTGAACAAGACACCTGCGACTGATGACTCGGATCAGCAACTGGAACCTGCACTTTGTTTAGTCTCTCAACAGTGTCGTGTGAGTTGTGAGCAACAGCAGAACCGCGCGCCACATAATTAATAACCGGTGGTGTCAGCAATCAAGGAAATACAAGCCTCTAGAGGTGGCAGAACAAGATTAGAGCTGTTCGAAAACACCTACGCGGTTGGGCAAAGAATATCGCGGGACATTACAAGAAGGAGAAAAAGAAATTAATTGCTTTAATCGATACACTCAATAAAAAGGCTGAAATTTCTCCTCTTAATGATAATGAAATTAATATGAAGTTGTACCTCAGGGAAAGATTAGCAACTTTACTGAGGGAGGAAGAGATTAAATGGTACGAACGTGCCAAGGTCACTACTTTATTGGAAGGAGATAACAACACCAAATTTTTCCATCTAGTGGCTAACGGCAGGCACCGCAAGCAACACATTTTCAAGTTAGAACAAGAAAATGTTGTTATTGTTGGTGATGAAGAATTGAAGTCCTATATAACAAGCTATTATAAAAGCTTGTTTGGACCCTCTGAGGCGAGCAACATATCTCTCAGGGAAGACCAAATACAAGATATTAACCAGGTAAGATCGCTAGAAAATGAGATCCTCACAGCACCCTTTACTGAGAAGGAGGTTAAGGAGGCAGTGTTCCAAATGGAACATAATAAGTCTCCTGGGCCGGATGGATTTCCAGCTGAGTTTTACCAGGTTTTTTGGGAAGTCATTAAAGGGGACTTACTCGCCCTTTTTAAAGACTTTCACGAAGAAAAGATTCCGCTCTACAGTTTAAATTTTGGTATAATTACCCTGTTACCAAAAACAAATGACGCGAAGCAAATTCAACAATATCGACCTATCTGTGTGCTAAATGTCAGCTTTAAAATTTTTACTAAAGTTGGCACGAACAGAATTAACACAGTGGCAGGGTCGGTAGTACAACCTTCACAAACGGCATTTATTCCGGGGAGGAACATTATGGAGGGAGTGGTAGTCTTGCACGAGACTATTCATGAACTTCATACTAAAAAGCTGAATGGAGTCCTGTTTAAAATTGACTTCGAAAAGGCTTACGACAAAGTCAAGTGGTCTTTTCTTCAGCAAGCCCTTCGTATGAAAGGGTTTTCTCCAAAATGGTGCCGATGGATAGAGAAATTCGTTGAAGGTGGTAGTGTCGGTATCAAAGTTAATGATGATATTGGCCATTACTTCCAAACGAAGAAGGGTCTGCGTCAAGGAGACCCTATGTCACCTATTTTGTTCAACATAGCCGCCGACATGCTGGCGGTGCTCATTAAAAGAGCAAAAGATGATGGACAAATTAGTGGCATTATACCCCATCTCGTGGACGATGGTTTGTCTATTTTACAATATGCAGACGATACCATTTTGTTTATGGACCATGATCTTGAAAAGGCGAAGAACATGAAACTGTTGCTTACCGTCTTTGAACAATTATCGGGTCTAAAAATAAACTTCCACAAGAGTGAGCTATTTTGTTATGGCGAGGCTGTTGCATTTGAAGATGACTATATGGAGTTATTTGGTTGCAATGTGGGGGAATTCCCGTTTCGATACCTGGGTATCCCAATGCACCATAGGAAACTCTCCAATAGTGATTGGAAAATGATAGAGGAAAGATTCGAAAGGAAATTAAACTGCTGGAAGGCCAAACACCTCTCTTATGGAGGACGTTTAACTCTGTTGAACTCGGTTCTCAGCAGTCTTCCAATGTTCATGATGTCTTTCTTTGAAATCCCGAAAGGGGTCCTCACCAAACTGAATTTCTATAGGTCCAGATTCTACTGGCAAGGTGGTAAAAATACTAACAAGTACCGCCTGGCCAGATGGGATCTCTTATGTCACCCTAAGGACCAAGGAGGCCTAGGTATCATTGATCTTGAGATCCAGAATAAATGTCTATTAAGCAAGTGGTTATTCAAATTGCTTAATGAGGACGGCATGTGGCAATCATTAATACGGAATAATATCTAGGTTCCAAGACTTTGTCACAGGTCGGGATCAAACAAGGTGACTCTCACTTTTGGAGGGGCCTTCTAAAGGTCAAAGACGAGTTCTTATCATGTATATCTTTCAATGTTAAAGATGGCTCCCAAGTTAGATTTTAGGAAGATACATGGTGTGGAACTAGGCCGTTCTGTGAGCTATATCCTAATCTATTTCATGTATCTTATAACCACAATGATACAGTTGCTCGGGTTATTGGTGGTGCACCGTATAATTTATCCTTTAGGCGTACTTTGATTGGGATTAAACTCACAGAATATAATGACCTTATAGCTAAAATTTCGACTTCTAGATTAACTGATGAACGTGATAAAGTGTCATGGAAACTACTTAGATCTGGTAAATTTACGGCTCGGTCTATGTATGCTTACCTAATGAACCAAGGCACTCCGTTCCGTCATAAGCTAATTTGGAAGTTGAAGCTACCCGTAAAGATAAAAATTTTCCTTTGGTATATGGTGAAGGGTGTCATTTTAACCAAAGACAACCTAGCTAAGCGTAACTGGTTGGGGAGCCAAAAGTGTTGTTTCTGTAATCTTAATGAGGCAATCCAACACTTGTTCTTTGACTGTCATCATGCTAAAACCATCTGGAGAGTAGTTCAAACAGCTACAGGGCTTAGCCCACCTAGATCTTTAAGTCATATTGCGGGAGATTGGCTTGCTCATATTAACTCAGACAAGCGTAAAATTATCCTAGTAGGTGTGGCTGCCATGTGCTGGGCGATATGGCGATGTAGGAATGAAATTTGTTTTGATAATGTTAAATATACATCGTATATGCAGGCACTTTTCAGGGGAGCTTATTGGCTGCGGTACTGGGCGCTGCTGCAGCCTGAGGAGGTCCGTGACCACATTCGTGGAGTTAGTGCAGCATTGGAGGTCGCTGCATTGGAGCTTTATGCCTCTCACGGGTGAAGATTTAATAATAGACTCGGTCCTCCGTAGTTTGATTTGATTTCTTTTAAGCTCTTCTTGTCAATCTGTCCATTGTCATCATTTTTGTAATAATTGTCAAAAACAAAACAAAAACCGGGCTGCGTGCTGTGCAGAGGCCGGGAACTTGATCAGTTTCCATTATCGAAAAAAAAGCAATTATCCAAGAATAATATAACGTCTCTCCATTAGTCTCTACTTCCGCTTGCAGTGGGCTTCTGTATCATGTATTCATGTTCCTTGTAGAAGTGTGAGATGCAGAAATATGCCCTGACGTAAACGTACAAAAGATTCTGATATACGGACTAACTAAATGCATTGGGCTCGAGCCGTGGATTTCCTGTCTTCCTGATGCAGAGCGCGATGCACGAGCATCTATCTCATCAAGAACTATATATACATGTAAAACGTTCCAAATTAAACTCGCTAGTCTAACGTAGAGGATGCACGGGCATGGTACAGTATATCTAAATAGCTGCTGCGTTTTACCATCGGCAAGTCTCAACACCATTATTAGCTATGTAAGCAATCCCACCAGGGAGCAGTACGTATGTGTGTTTGTATGTGTACGCGTAGAGACTACCGAGCGAGAGCAACCACCACTTCGTACGTATATCTATCCTCTTCCGTATACGTACCAAAGCCTCGTTCGACAACATGCGGACAAAATAGCGCCGCGCGGTCGAAATCCGATCAGAGGCGACGTGGACAAGCCCACGTCCTCCAGTTGCCCACGCGCAAATTACCCTAGGCAGGCGATTGCCTCCACCCGCGCCTCCCGATGAGCATCAGACGGCTGCGATCAAACCCCGCGCAACTCAAACCGTGCCCCAAAAATTTCCCTCGCACGCGGAAACCCTCGCCGCCGCGCCCCCATCGACGCGCCCCCCGGCCCGGAGGACGCGTCCCTTCGCGATGGATATAAACCCTCCGCAAGACACAGACGCTTACATTCCTCGATCCGCCGCCGCTGTCCGGGTCAAGACGATCCACTCCTCAAACCTCTCTCGCTTCCTACATTCCCCACCGCCGTCCTCCGCCGCGGCCGTAAGCCCGTAACCATGTCATCTGACGGCAATGTCACCTGCGACCTGCAGAGACCTTGCCGGGACTCCGATGCCCTGCTCCCTACCCAAGAAGAAGAACCGAGGGCCTTTCATGCTCGCACTAGGGGTGATGGCGGCGAGACCTCGAGGCGTAGGAGAACGTAAGTTGATTCAATTGCTTTATTTTATGTGATTCGCACCATACTTCTGATCAATTTCATTAAAACTGGTCATCTCCCATGCATGTGTACATATATACCTAACCTGAGTACTACTTGGACTATTATTTGCATATTGTTATCCACTTTTAGTAGAGCCGGCCTATACTAGCTATAAACCATATGTAGTATATATTGGCTTACTTATTTATACTTTTAGAGTTCTCATTATATTCAAATTAATGAAGAAAATTAATCAATTAAATTGGTGTGTCAGTTTCATCACATACATTATCATCATGATTTCATACTCGTCCATTTGTTAATTATTAATTATTTTGCATGCACAGGGGGGTAAACCAATGGAACACCCTTTCATTGGACGTATCATGCTACATCATGGACAAAGTTGATAGCATTGGCATTTGCCGATCCCTTTCTATTTGCAAGCCATTTGAAGAAGCTTGCAAAAAGGTCCACCGCTTATGGTCTGGCCTCCCCATGCTTATCACACCTAGTTATGGTGGAGGTAGTTGGGTGGAGGAGACTAATGCTGATCATGAGGCAGGAAAATTTGGTCTGCATGTTGTTGGAGATATGGTGACTGGACGTGGGGGATGCTCTTGGGACCGACATCGTCATCGGGAGAGAATGAATATTGGGTTCCAATGCCAGGCAGCCGAACTGAAAGGGCAGAGCTGGTTAGCAGGCAAGGATGACTGGCTTGTCATCAGCGATCACGAGTATAATCTGAAGCTCTTCAATCCAGTTACCGGTGGAACTCGCGACCTGCCTTCATTCTCCGAGATGCAGGGTACAGATATGAATTTTGCCTCGGAGTTCAGGAGGCAAGCATATTGGGGAAGAAAATCATATCTGCAGCGTGTTGTACTTTGCCGCACACCGAGGCAGCCAGGGGGTCATATGGTTGTTCTCATCTTCTCCTGGGGTCTCATGGCTTTCGTTCAGGAAGGTGAGGTGAGTTGGACAGCTTTGACACGGCCATCAGGAGATGATGTCTTTTCTAGGAGTTTCGATGACGAAGATAGCCATTACTTTGATCCCATCTTGGTTGACAGAAATGTTGTCGCAGTGACCAAGGCTGGAAGTATACTAACCTGGGACATTCATGAGAGGCCATGCAACAATCCTAAACTGATGATACATGGGCCATCCATCGAGCAGCTGCAGGATAGTTCGGTGGAAAGAGGGATGTACATTGCCAAGTCCCCTGAAGGCCACATCATTTTGATCTGCATGTTTGGTCATGGTCGGCGCGATATGGACGCCGGTGACAGGATGTATCATAATGATCAAATCATATTCCCCTTCATGGGAGGATTGCTGGTCTATGAGCTACGTGTTGATCCACACAACAACAAATATTGGAGTCTCAAGTCTGATGACTTTGGAGGTCACTATTCCCTCTTCCTAGGGGCAAACTACCCATTCTTCTACGATGTGCCATACCAAGGCACGTCGCTCCAAGGTGGCCGTGTTTATGTACCTGACTTGGGTTTCGGCGGCAACCATGTTGGCAGAGTTCGCTTCGATAAGCCACATTGCCCCTTCGACTACAAGTGCATTTACTTCCCAGTTGGTGGTGCAGCCAAGCAGGTTTGTATGTTCTTTAGGCCTACCTCATTAGATGTTTAGGTGTTTCATATTCTACTTTATTTTTTTTATGAACTATGATTTTTTTTTATCTTCCAGTAACAACAGTCATTGTAACATTCATCAGTGCCACATCATCTATATATGCATGCTCAAGGAATTGATTTTGACTTCTCGTTAATTTGTTGAGCTGCACCAGTAGCATAAAATCTTTTATGGCATTGAACAAGTCTGAGAATATGTGGATCCTGATGTCTTATATATTCCTAATGCTCTGCATCACGCGTCCAACCTGCCTCCTAATGGTAGTTTCACGCTGCTATACATTACTCGTCTTCCCCCAAGAATCCATTATTACGACGTGAGAGATGTGTTCATCTCCTCAGGTGCTAGCAAACTATCCTCAGACTGAAATAGGTGACAGGAAGAAGACTAGAAACTACGTAGTACAAGGCAATAATAAGAGGCATGGGGTGTATATATAAGAGTCTCGTGTCATTTTTGCTCAAAAAAAAAAAAAGAGCCTCGTGTCATTCAGCAATATTAGGTTGACGAATGCACGCCGCACGTATGTTTTGTCTACATTAAAGCTAAACACAGAACACCTACAGCATTCATATATACGGTTTAATGGACGCCATTTCATGTCTTGAAATGTCATATCTTATTTGATACGATTGAGAGTAGGTGAACGGCTGAATTCCATGGTGCTTGATTGCTCAAACAGTTCCAGAGGTGTCGAGAGCTGCGCTAGAAGCGACTAGTGATGACAGTGGAATGACGATATATCCAAGCCTTGATTCTCTATAAACACAACACACCGATCATGCGGAGAGGCAGAGCTTGACCCATGAGAAACGAATGAACTAGCCAAAACCCCGCGCGTTGCTGCTGGTATCATCACAATATTATTAAACAATACAATTGAAAAATACGGCCAATATGTTTTGATTCGATTTCAGCTTAATGAAACATCATGGCATAATACTGAAGGACAAATTTGAATTCCTATTATCTACAAAATATTAATTTAGTAGAGCATGATGTCCATGCATTGCTACTGTAAATCATCTCTAACCAGCAATTTTAGGTGGCAAAACTTTCAAAACAATGCATTTTGTACCTAGTTAAAAAACATCCAATGGGATCCGCTCAAAAAAAAAAAACAATGGTAGCTGAACGGCCTGGCTTCGCTATGGAAATCTGAACTTCGTATCAAAATATTTTTCACTCCGATTCTCATTCCCATGAACTAATCTCATCGGAATCTACTCCCTGCTTCCCACTCATCTCGTCCAATCGAACCAAGCAGCGATAGCACATCCGTTACCAACAATCCAATCTCTTGTAAAGCAAAATCCCATCCGAATCTCCTCCCTACTCCCTAATTCTCTCTCCAAATCGCAGGAATCAAAATCAGTAGCACATCTCCTCCCTGCTCCCTAAACCTGTCTCCAAATCCTCTCTCTCCCAAGCACAACAGCAGGTAGTCAGGCATGAGCTGCTGGCGATGTGCAGTCTGCTTCTCCCCGAACGGGGCTCGGCCAGGCGAGCTGCTTCCTTGGAGGCACGCGTGCTCGTGCTGGCAAGGCCGCGCGGGAGGCTGACAGGTGCCGCGAGATTGCCACCCACTGGTGAGGCTAAACTTGGGCTGTCATGGGATATTCAGCGGCGCACACGGAGGCTGCTTCGCGGCATGCGAGGAGAGGGGGCTCGGTGGCGGGCGCGTGGTGGAAGATTGGCGACGAGCCCGTGCAAGGGGCTTGATGGCGGACACGCAGTGGCAGATCTGCGGCGGGTGCTCGTGCCTCCTCGCAACCCCGTAGTACAAAATCTGCTCACGCGCTTGCTGTTGCGGCCTCGGACGGAGATGGAGGCGATATTGGAGGGCCGTAGGCGACGGACCAACCATTCACCACCAACTCCCTTGGTAAAGAAATCCAGTTACTAATATGTGTCCTTCTCAAGGGCAAAGGAATGAGAGGACTCAACATAACATTGTAGATGATGATTCCATTTTAAGTGGCATAAGTCTGAAGGTCTCCAAATGGCACATCATGTCTCAGTTCCAAGTCATCAAGAAGCAACTGTTGCTTTACTGGAGCTGGGAGACCATGGTAATTCATTTACTCAGCAACATAATGCTGAATTACAAAACATTGTCTTGCACCAAATCCTCACGGAGATATATATCTTCGAAATAAGTAATTCTGTGCCGCTCCAGAGAGAATGGTGTGAAGGGGATGCTAGGTGGGTGGCCTGGAGACGACGCTCATATATCGAGCGTATCGACAGGTTTGTGCGGGTATGTTTTTGGCTATTAAAGTGTGACAGTTCTAGACATGACATGGTGGCGCCCGATGTAGAGCTACCGGGCTGGATTAATTCGAGCATGGTCTGTGACTTGCAGGATAGATTAATCTGAAATACATGGCTATTATGTCAGGCTGCCATCATGCTGATGTTAAAGCGTATAAATACAGGAACGACAGCATGCAAGCGATATGTTTAGCAACCGAAGAACATGCATCGGACTACAGAGACTTATATTCCTATCGATCTGCAGCTAGCCATGCATCAAAATAAAGCTCTTGGCGGCAGTACCTACTACAGCTACGCCATGGCTGCTTCAGCGAGCTCTTTGAAGACGCGACTACACTACTGTTTAGTGGCTATGAAACTCGATTCAAAGCAACATGAACGAAAGGGAAGGGCATGGAGGTCTCGACGGGCTTCGCAAGGCTTCAGATAACTTGATGATGATTTGCGATGGCGATGGTGGGTGACGATCGTCGGCTTTCTTCGGAGATCAGGATAGCAGCGTCGGTGGTGGTGATATATGGTGGTCCTCGGGAAGCAGGCTGCCGGCGATCGCTGCAAATTAACGGGACTTCTGGGCGGCAAAACGATGGCGACTCGACTTCGTGAGTTCCTGGTTGCAGGTTTCCAAGACGGCGGCAGCATGGAGTTTCTTGGGAAGAGTTTAGACGAGATATAAGAGATAGGGTTTCAGTTTATATACGTATAGGAGGCAAGGCAGGTTTGTGGATACGGGAGTTGAGGATACAAAGTCCTTCCGCATCCAGTTTCCTTGGAGAGAGATTGGGGCACGATGGTTACTATTTGCTGGGCACCACAAAAATCTCAAACTGAGTCGGCACGTGAGAGAAAAGGGATAGTTTAGAATTTAAACTTTTCTTGGCTTTTACTCTTAGAAACGAATTTCTATTGAATTTCAAATATTGTTTTCACACAAATCAAATCCTACTGCAAATCTACCCAGCATGAATGCAACAAGAAATCTGTACAGCCTGTATTAATTAATTGATTTCATTTAGAAATAAAGCTTTTCCATTATCAAAATGTTTAACACTCTATTTAATTACATATAAATTTTATATTATTCCAAAATCTGAAAATCAGGGTGTTACAGAGGTTTAGGCATCAAGAAATTGTTTGTGCAAAATGATGCACTTTTCATGAGGAATCTACATAATTTTTTTTAATCATGTTGACCTTCTTTGGGTACACGTATTATGGGATAATTACTACAATGGAAGGGTCCTGCCTGGCCAGAGAAAGATGGGGTCATTTTGGTGGAGGGATGTTATGAAACTCCTTGATCAATATATATAAGGGCATTAGTATGGCCACGATAGGGGATGGTAGTAGCATTGCATTTTGGGATGATATATGTGGAGTGGAATAGTACCCAGACTCACATTTCCTGAGTTATACACAACCAAAAAGTTGATATCATTGCAGGAGGTGAGACATACAGCAGACTTAACTTCCATCTTCCAACTTCCACTTTCAGAGGAGGCATACATTCAATTTCAAGAACTCCAAGCTAGTTTGCAACAAATTGAATTCAGTGAAGATAAAGACACATGAGGCTACATCTGGGGTTCACACTTATATTCCTCAACTAAGGTATATAAGAGAATGATTGGGCATATACAAGTTCATCCATCAATCCACTGGTTATGGAAGTCCTACTGCCAAATGAAGCACAAGATTTTCTTTTGGCTCATCATGAAAGACAGGTTGAATACAAGAGGTGTCTTGTGAAGAAGAAACATGCATCTGGATGACTACACCTGCGAAATGTGTATTCTTCAGAGAGAAGAAACAATATATCACATGTTGTTGAGGTGCAGCTTTCCAAGGAACTGCTGGGAATCCATTGGACTTCATGCTCCAATGACTTCTAATCCTGAGCGAGCTGTAAAAAGGTTGAAAAGGCAACTCACAGTTCCATTCTATATGAAAATCATTATCCTCATTGCATGGAGTATCTGGACAACATGAAATGACTGGATATTCAATGGAAAAGATCCAACGGTTCAAGCATGGCATGCAGCATTAGAATAGCTTTTTTTTCTTTCCTTTTGGTTTGTCTTTGGTTTTTCATGAAGTTGTATGTTGTACTTTGACTTTAAACTATAAAATATAATCAGTTGGGGGCTTTCCCCTCCTGTTGCTGGATGAGCTATGGAGAGAGAAATCGATGCTTTGTGATTAGGAAGGAAAACGTGTCCACCAGGGGAACAAGGTTCTGTGTAATATAGTACTAGTACCAATGCACGTGTGCCACGCACGTGTCTAAAAATCTCGAAAATATTTACAGTTTAGCTGAAAGCATAGCATAATTGGATAATAGAAAAATCTTATTTAAAACAAAATTTTTATGTCACTGGTAGATTTGTTAAATCAATAAGACCCAAAACAAATACGATTTACTCACTCCTTAATTATTTGTCTTTTGCTAATATGGAAGACAAAAGAAGAGTGAATGACATAGTATTCCATTTATAACGAAAAGTCACAAGACAAATGTTATGCACTGATATGTTAATCCACCACACCTCAATGACCAAGAGTTCTCGCCAGAATTGAATTCCGGAGGAGTGGATAATAAGCACACTTTTATTTCATCACAAGCATATATACGCACTACAACTCATGCTAAAAATTCAGGTGCACATAACTAAATCTTTAAAAACAAATTGAGAGTGTTAAGCTAATTGAGCAAAGTTTTGTTTGTACATAACTAATTCTTTCTTGGCAAGGGAAAGCGTTGCATTAGGTTACAAATGCAAAAAATGAGTATATATATTTTAGGGCCTCAACATCGTTTATTGCCATTAATTATCTCATGTGCTGATGATGTGCAGGCTTTGGCACATTGGAAGTGGACAGAGGACACCGTGAATTATACACAAAATCAGACTCTCGCCAGCTGAATTTTGGAATTTCGGCACATTGGCAATGAACTTTCTAAATATTTCGCTCCATCTAAACTTCCATTCTCATAGTCACTTTCTTCTTTGAAACATGCATTTCCTTTTCTAGAATTCAGTTTCAGCCATTTTGATTCTTCCATAAATCTTTTTAAAATAATTACAGAACATGTAGATAGTTCAGGATCAATACATACAAGTCATGGTGACCATAGATAGAAAAGTTAAAAAAAAGAAAATTAAATGTTTGTGAAATATCAATAAAGGAGATTATCAATGTACTGCAATATCACCGTCACAGCATCTGTTATCATCTTAAACAATTTTTGGGACTGGTATGCCGACACAAGGAATTATCAATGAATTACAAGGAGTCCTTGCTGGTATTAAAGCATTGCTTTTGTTGGGTTGCTGACCTCATAGATTTTGCAGTGTGAACCTCATAGATTTTGCAGTGTGAACCTCGAGGAGATCAATCTCCATGATATCCAATTAGAGTCGCATTACCTATATTTGTGTTTCGCACGCTTAATCAAGTTGAACCTCTTCGGTCAAAAAAAAATCATGTTAAACCTCCACCTGTAGAGATGTTTTTGAGCACATCCAGTGACCATGTCCTAGAAGTTTCCCAGCAAAATAAATATAAACCTTATAAAAAATAATCATGGCAGAAAAAGAATCAAGAGGAACATTAATTCCTACAAAAACCGTATATCTGATAGTTAAATTTAAAAGTAGTGAACGCAAATTTGTAAATATGAAAGAACTACTGCTCAACATAACCATTTCCTAACTTATGTATTCTTTATAGAAAATGGGAGTCACTTCCAGCCTCTGCGCTGCCGCACACAACCTGTTCTTATTATAGATGTCAGCTACATAGTGAGCGGATAACCCTTTTGAAGCTTCCATCATTGATAATGTGCTAATAGAATACATTCAATAAACTTATATCGTCTATGTATGAGCCATGCAAAGTTCAGGTTTCTATTAACCAGGTGGCAGGTGCAGTATACTAACAAAAAGGAAGCAGGAAACTGTAACTGCCTATACTTCCAAAAGTAAGAACCCATGTCATACTTGTTGAAGCAGCCTACATATCACCAATACCAGCAAGTGATAAGTGAGAGAATGCACAATCATGCCAAGCAAAAATGATAGGTAAATACAGAGAAGGAACTTCTATATTCAAGCAGCAGAAAATAAGCGAGTAAAACCAAATGAATTTGCTACAGTGGATAAAGTGAGTAAAACAGCACTTCACCAGATAGCTCAACTTGGAGGATAAAGTGTATGATTTGCTATGGTGTGGCTCAAATGCAATAAATTAAAGTTTAATTGAAATAAACTGGGAAAGCACATTTAACCTTCCAGCATAATGTTTTCAAAGTAAACTGGAAAAGCTTTTGAGTAGAAATTTGAAACCATATGGTTCAAGCGTCGCCACAGGTGGAGGAGGGACGATCTGGGAGACCCAGGGCATGAGAGGACACTTACCACAGGCTAGTCCGTGGCACGTCGTGGCCCTCCATCATGGTCATGCGCTCTCAGCCACCGTTGCAATCTTTAAGTTTTAGACTAGGAGATGCAAAAACTGTCACATAATTTTCATTTTCATGTACTATAAAACTTGAAAGGCATAACAACTTATGCTCTACTTACTACATCAATAAGAATGTGCCAGAAAAGAGAACAAGAAAATAAATAGATCTGTGTGAATTTTTGTGACTAATATAATCTGGCATTGCATAGACTAATAATTTTCATGTACTATAAGATGATTTCAAATAAAAAAGTTGTCAACTAAAAAGTTTCATAACTTTTTGATATCTACAACTTTCATTTTGGTTATTTCTCCATCCGAGGTTGTTTGAAAAATTCAAATTTTGAAATTTGAAAAATTCAAATTTTGAAATTTGAAAAATTCAAACATACTTTTCGTTGACAAAATTAATTCAAATTAAAAAGTGTTTAACAGCAAAGTTGTGTAACTTCTGAAGATCTACAACTTTTATTTTGGTCTTTTTCTTATTCAAAATAATGATAGTAACATTGTTCACAAATTCAAATATCTCTCTTTATGTTTTGGGAAACTATACGGGAGCTTTAGATTTTGTGAACAAATTTACTTGTGCTTTGTCAAATGAAAAATTACCAAAATAAGAAGTGTAGATGTTGAGAACTTATACAGCTTTGTAGTTCAAAACTTTTTGATTTGAATTAATTTAGTGCCTTAAAAAATTAATTAAAATATTCTTTGCCTAGTGTAATTGGAAAAACACTCAGCCAAGAGAGCTCTTTGCCGAGTATAGAGGTTGACACTCGGCAAAGATGCTTCTTTGCCGAGTGTCAAAAAAAAAACACTCGACAAAGGCAAAGATTAAAAACTTTGCCGAGTGTTGAAAAAAACACTCGGCAAAGACCTCTTTGCCGAGTTTTTTTTTGGCACTCGGCAAACACCTCTTTGCCGAGTGTTTTTTTTTGGGCACTCGGCAAAGACCTTGTTTGCCGAGTGCCCGAATAAATACACTAGGCAAAGACCTCTTTGCCAAGTGTTTTTTTTGGCACTCGGCAAACACCTCTTTGCTGAGTTTTTTTTTTGGCACTCGGCAAAGACCTTGTTTGCCGAGTGCCCGAATAAATACACTCGGCAAAGAAAAAAACACTCGGCAAACGTCGGGTTTCCGTAGTGGTCAAAAGTGAACATGATCCAAATGTTCCAGAAGAGCAAATAACAAGTGGACTTTCCTGAAGCAAAAATACATGAAAGGATGTCAGTGTACTAAAGTCTAAACCTTGTTGATGTTTTCATGGAATAACCAATTTCGATAGTGCCTCCAAGACTATCACAAAAGTGTAGAGAATTTCTTAAATCTCATCTCAAAGGAGATAATGCAGTAGCCATCAATGAAATACCCAACAAATAAGCAAGAATTTTCATTATTTTCAAAGCTTCTTATTAAACAGCACCAGTAACTGGTGTTTCTGATAGCCTATAGACGAAATTGTGAGATATACTATAAAAAAAATTGATCGATGGTTTCCTAAGTTTTCTATAAACTTTAAAGATTTTCAGAAAGAGCATTTAACCGGTGAAATAAGCTTCTACTTTTAGATGCGAAAGGTTCCCAGATCAAGAGAAATAAAAAGAAGGGCAAACAACAAAACAGAAATGAGCCACTATTATATATCTCATTCAATTTTTTAACCAAAATTTACCTCTCAGGGGACACCACTATCTTATAATATATCTCATTCAATGCTAACTGCGTCAATCACCTTCAGTAAAAGAAAATTCTTAGATGTTAGGGTGCTCTCACCTGGACAGCTCCTTGGCCTCCTTGAGGATCCCTGACCGCCACTGCAAGTAGATTATCGGCCACCTTCTGTTGTTCTCCAACTTTCTCAAAACCTGACCTAGGCCCCTTAGAAATAAATATGAATCTATACACATCCAGCTATGCTGAACAGCCTTACCTATCTTACAATATTGTCTCTCAAATGGCATCCAAGAATTAACCTGCATTTTAGAAAAACTCAACCATCACAAACAAGAAATGGCGTATTGTTTACAGTGTGCTTCATGTTCCATACTGACATATGCAAAGAGAAGAAAATACAAAGCTACAATAATAGAGCGCACAGCCAAGCACTGGCAGTCACAACTCAGATGAGTGTCAGAGATGTTGAATTGATCATCTGCCGCCATCGCAATAAATGAAATGTGGCAAGACAATGATTGAATCTGAGCAATCTAAAATCAGCAGAATATCTGACGAGCTAGGAAAAGAGTTATAAGAATTTCTTGATCAAATCAAAGCTGCAGTGCAAATATTGACAGGTTAAACCTCTAATAAATTAGCATGCTTGACAAATCCTATGAGCATTGGATGCTTAATCTCTGATACTTGTATAGGTTCAGAGTCAAAAGTATTTCGCTGAATACAAAACTGTCTAAACACAACTTGCCCTAGTGAACTTTTGAGAGCACTTCATGAAGTATCGTACAGAAATTTCTTTATGGAGGACAATGTACAGAAGAATGAGCTCACAAAATTGAAATCGATGAAATCGAAACTAAATGGTCCAGATTTCATTATGAAACATACGATTAGCAAACAAATAAAACAACTTTTTTTAAATATCTACTCTATGCAGCCTTGCCAGCTGCTGAACTCTCCTTCCGAACTTAGAGTTCTGTAAGTTGTTTTTTTTTTTTTTTTGAGGAAACGGTTTGTAAGCTGGTTACAGTCTGTTTGTTAGATTTATCTATTTACAGAAGCTACAACAGTATTAGCTATGTACAAAATTATTGCAGATAATAGGCATTATATCCAAAGAACAAAACTATTTCTTTTTCAATCAATTATGAAAGTCAATGTTTGTGAACATAAGGTCCAACGAAAAGATTAAGAAATGGCATGGGAATATTTCAATTAAGAAGATTTCCTTTAAACAACATAGTGTTATAGTTGTATTCAGAACCAATGCTTTCTGCAGGTTGAAAATTATTTGGAAATTAATCCAAGCACTCGGGTTTTGGATGGCATGGCATTCCATCAACAAGAATTTCTTTAAGCAAACAAGGTGTTTCAGTACTTTTAATTGACACCAAACCTACGATAGATTTTAACCCTGCAAAAGTCAATATAAATGCAAACACATGGTGAGTATGGAATCACATTCAGTCACCCAATGAAGTTATCGGCTACAACATGTCTAACATCCCTCAACTCAAGCAGGCATGCAACAAGATTTGCATATAACAAGCTACATTTTTAGTGATTACCACATTTACGAGCTAGCTGCAGTTTCATAATTCAAAAAATCTAAAACTAATAGAAGACCATTCCATTCTACTATATCAAGATCATTCAATTCACTGCATACTTCTAAGAATCTATCAAAAATATCAACCATTTTTTTTTTGCTGAATCCATTCAACTATTACAATATCATTCCATTTGTTTCATGACGATATGCTTTATATCACAGAACACAATTACTGAGAGCCATCTGTAAAAGCGAGGAAAATCAAACATGGCAAGTGGCAAAAAAAAAAAATACTAACCTGTTCACATTGTCAGTTCATATGGACGGCTGTCCGATTAGTCTGCACTCAACAACAAAAGGTAATTAAAATATATACTATCCAACAAAAGTTATGGATATACTGTTATGCTAATAACTCTTGTTAGACTAAGGAAGGAAGTTCTAGGAGAACATATCCTACTCCTAGTCCAATATGTGGGCAATTTACCAAAGGACTCTCTCTCCTAATAGGAAAGGAGACCCCCTACTCTGAATATAAATAGTGGAGCACCCCATGATGTAATTTACGAGGTTTATTCAGAATAATAAAGAGAAGGCTCCACCCTACATTGTGTCTAGCCTCTTGTCTACTTTTGATGTTGTTCTCTACCGTCGATACCGTTAGCACACGTTATCAGCACGCTCTACGGAGCTAGTAGAAGGAGAAGCCGCCGAAGTGCGCCGACCTCGGGAATCGAGCCGCCTCGAGTTCTGCACTCGACGACATTGACGTCCGTGCCAACGCGGAGCTGTTGACGGGATCAGGAACCACTACACGAAGTCCTGAAGAACTGCATGTATACGCCCTACGCGATTAAGTCCTTGGTTCTATCCTATGCGATGGTGACCAGTGGATGGTATACATGCATGAAATTAGAAGGTAATCTAGCAGATCTACTCGATGCATATGATCGCGTTGACTCGCTGCAGTCACGGATCGAATCCCTTTTGCATTGGCCTCATTTTTTCTAAACCGAGTTTACCGCATCCCTACACCTAGAACTAGGGATCATCTAGCATTGCATTATACACAGTTGGTGGGGCTGGTAGCCGCCACAGCCGCCGGCGATGCACGGCCACGGCCAACACATGCACAAACCCGACGACTTGCAAGTCGCCGGCACTCATACATGCATACACTGCAAGAAGAAGAAGAAAGTAAAGAAAAAAGGGAAGGCCGAACCCTAACCCTAACCCTAGCTTGCCGGCGACGAGCTGGATCTCGCCGCCAACCACCGAGCCGCGCATGGCCACCGCACCCGAAGCCGCAGCTTGGCTCCAGCCACGCGCCGCGCCGCCTCGAAGCCGCGCGCCGAGACGCACCTCGGCTTGGCTCGGGTTCCTTCGCCGCGTGGGCCCGCCATCCCCACCTCCGCCCCTCCGCGCCGCTGCACGCCGGCGTAGACCCGCGCGACCCCGCAGGGGGTCGCCGGCCACCGGATCTGGGGGCGGGGTAGCCGGATCTGCCCGCGTCGCCCCCACCAGGGACTCCTCCGCTGCAAAGGGAGCCCCAGGATGCCCTCCTCCGCGCGTCGCGACGACGGGAGCTTGGAGCTCGACCGCTGTTGCCTCACCGTCGCCTCCCGTCGAGGCCCGACAACGTACGCACCTCGCCGCCATCCCGCCACACCGCACCGGACCCGCATGCCGCGCACAGCCGCCTCACCTTCCCCCGAGCCGAGCACCGCCGAACGAGCTCACCCGGGGGCCCCACATCCGCGCCGCACGCGGGCTCTCCGCCTCCCTCTTCACCGCGTCACCGTGCCATGGCAGCGCGCGGGCCGCCACCGCCGCTCTCGGTGGAGCAGGAGGGAGAGGCAAAGAGAGTGAAGGGATTAAGGTTTCGACCCGATCCCCTCAACTCTTATACCGGTCGGGGCAGGACGGGACTGTGGACTGGGCCTTGTGGGCCGGGATGGGCCGAGGCCGGCCCAATGGATCTGCCTGATTTCAGAAAAATCAGAGAAAAATAGAGGAAAATTGAAAATTCTGGTGAATTAGCAGAAAACCCCTTGAATTGAAAGAATATTGCGGCTAGGCTATGAATTCTTGCAGAAAAGCCCCTGATGTAAGCTTCATGACCATTGGAGCTAGGGAAACCCCAAGGTATGAATGTTTTGGTGATAGGATGAGAACCATGAATGTGACTAACACGCTTTGTGAGATCTTATAGGTCTCATATAAAGAAAGCTCCGTCCGTTGGTGGTGAACGCCAACACACCATGAACTTAATGACAAGGATGATTGGTTGCCTTCATCTACACAAGAACAGACTTGATGGAGTCGCGGAGAAGATATGGATCAAGGCTAAGGACATGCTAGATCCAAGCGAGTGTTGCTTGGTTAGATGTTAGCTTGAGTCCATAGGAAAAACTGGACTATCAAGAGGGTTTGAGGTGGTTCTCTTAGTGCACACTAGTTATAGAGATCATTGGATGCATGGTGAGTCTCTCAGGGGCTAGGGTGGCAGAAGAGGATTGAAGGAACCAAGAAGATCAAGTTTGAAAGCAAGGATCAAGAAGAAGATCGAAGCTGCAGAGTCAGAAGGGACCGGACGGTACGGTCAAGGAGACCGTACCATACGGTCTACAGTGGGGATCCAGATAGAAAAGCTGAAGTTTCTGGAAGTGGAGAAATGGAGACCGAACTATCGACCGGACGGTATGGTCCTAGGGACCGGACGGTACGGTCTCTATTGAGATATCCAGACAGAGAAGCTGAAGTTTCTGGAAGTTGAAGAATGAAGACCGGACCATTGACCGGACGGTACGGTCTTACAGGCAGAGAGCAACAGAGAAGGATAAGTTTCTGTTGGCTGAAGAAGAAGTGGAGACCGGACGGTACGGTCCTATAGACCGTATGGTACGGTCTACTTTGAGAAGTGGCGCAGCACTCCCTGGACGCCGGTCTGCTGAAGACCGGACCGTACGGTCTAATGAGGACCGGATGGTACGGTCAATGGTACGGTCAATACGCAGACTGGGCACTTTTGGACAACGGCTAGTTTGAGGTTGGTGGCCTACATATAGTCGGTTGTTTACCTCTTTGAGGTGCTCTTGGACCCAGGAAAGAGGGGAGGTGCTGCCAAGAAGCCAAGAGGGAGAAGTGTGAAGCACTTGAGAAGGATTTGGAGTGATCCTAGTGCTTGAGAGAGTAACAAGTTGCATCCTTTGATCTCTAGGCTAGTGTGAGCTTGAGAGAGTCATCTAGAGCTGTTACACTTGGTCTATGGCAAGGCCTAGACCAGTTAGGCGTCGGTGTTGAGCTGTCCAAGGAGATTGTGGAAGCCGACACAAGTTTGTACACGGTCTTGGAGCTTCCCGTGCGAAAGAAGCATCACTAGTGGAGCGCCCTTTGGCACGCATCAAGTGCGGAGCCTTACCTCCGGAAGAGTACCCGGGAGAGAGCCTGGCGGGACGTGCCCGCGACTTCACTCGGAGGGTGAAGTGTGCTCTAGGAGGGATCGCCATCGAGCGGAGGGACGGGGTCGAGACTCCGGCGGGAGTGACCCAACGTGAAGTAGGGGAAGGCGCCATCCTTCCAAGACCACGGGAAAATCATGAGCATTCTCTATCCCTTCTCCTTTACTACATGCATTTACTTATCGCACTATATATGATTGCTTGTAGTATTTGAGTTGTGCCTATATCTTGCTTGTGTGCTTACCTTGGTTCCTACTAGCTTCATTAGTATTGCTTGTTTGTCTTGCTCGTGTGCTTACTTGTTGTAGCCTTTCTAGTAGCTCTAAGGACTCTACTTAGTGTGCCTAGTATCTTTGGTTGCCTTGTCTCTAGTTATCTAGTTGCCTTGCCTTGCCTAGCTTAAGTCTTCCGCTATCTATATATCTTGTGCTAGGTTGCTAGTGTGGTGTGCTTGTGTTATCTATATCCACTAGCTATATAGGTTAAGGATACTCCTTAGTGTGCTTTACTTTGTTAGTAGAACTACTCGCTAGGAGTTGCTTGGGTGTTAGTGTTTGGAAATAGATTCTAGAGTGCACCGATTCACCCCCCCCTCCCGGTCACACGATCCTTACAAGTGGTATCAGAGCCAAGTGCTCATTATTAGGGCTTTACCGCCTTGAGTCATGACCGGGATTGCGTGTGGGAAAATGGAGTCCACTCATGATGACGTTTCTAACACTTCCATCGCCTCTACTTTGATTGAGCCTTATGATTGTGTGCTTAATGGCATTTCCTACTATGATGTGCGTGATGAGTATGATGAGCTTGTTTTGAATGATAATGAGGATATCACTAACTTTGCCTCTCGTTTGTATGTCCTTGCTAGGAAATTCATGACAAGAGGCTATCCCTCGATTATGCACAAGCATGTTGTGAAGAAGCTTATTCGATCTCTACCACTCTCACGGTTTGGTCTTCTCGCTTTTGCTCGAGTGGATGAGTTTGTGAACATGCCCTATGATGAGGTGGTTGATATTCTCTCCTCTCTTGAGGAGGATATCAAGAAGGGCAAGGATATCTCTCATGCAAGTGACAATCAACACATTGAAGCTCAACCTCTACCTCAAGCTCAATCATCTTCTCGTGTTGGTGAAGGTCTTCTTCTCAGGATCAAGAGGATGGATATATCAAGTTATGTGATGAGTTGGACCACATCTCCATGAAGCTAAATGAAGATCTTGTTGAGTTTGCTCTTCGGATGGATTCTCTCATCAATAGGATAAATGAGAACAAGCTATGGATCGTCACCAAGGAAGAGGGTCTCAAGAGGTTTCTTGATGCTTTGCCGAAGGACAAGTATGGTGATCACATTGAGTTTGAGGACTTCGAGCTCAAGTCCTACTCAGTTGAGCAAGTCATTGAGATTATCACAAGAAGAAGAGCCCGCTCTATGCTCTCTAACACATTCAAGACCCCAAGTGATGATGAGGAAGAAGAAGATGATGATAGAGTTTCCGTCTTCTATTGTGATGATGATTATTCAAGTGATAGTGATGATGAGCCGAAGCCTATCAAGGAATATCCCCCGGATGGAGATCTCTTACCTCCTTTCTATGAAGACTACTACAACTTGTATGAACCGGGTCTTGCCGGTGGAGCTCACCATCTTCTCCTTGATATGTTTGATGAGTTCTACAAGAAGAGAGAAGAAACTTGGCTTGAGTGTTGGAAGAGGCTTCTCATATTGTTTGCAAGAGTCAATTCTTTTGAAGGGAAGGAGAAGGTTAGTGATGAGAATGCAATAAGGATGATGTTGTCTCTCCTTCCCTATCATCGGAAGGTCTATGTCCTAAATGATATTGGTGAGGATATTGATAGGATGCCTCTCAAGGAGGCTATCTTGATTGCCTTATCCTATGAACATCAAATGTACAACTTCCTTGAATACTTCAATGCAAGTGATGAAGTGGAAAGATTTCAAGCCTATCCTCTTGGGAACCATGTCCTACACTTGGGATATGATCGGAGCATGTGGAGACACAATGGAGTCACCAAGGAAATGATTGACGCCTTGGATGCATTGGACTTGGACTTTCTCAATGGAGTTCCTATGGCCTACATCAAGAGCATGAAAGAGGTAAATGACATGTCAATTGATTTTCATGATACTAACCCTCCTCTTTGCTTGATGGCTACTTCCAAGGTGAACTACAATATTGGTGGCAAACATTAGGTGTTGGATAGTGGGTGCACTCAACACATGACCGGGACTTCATCCATCTTCACCAACTTGGAGGAAAATGAAGATCATGACAAGGTTACCTTTGGAGACAACTCGAAGCATAAAGTAAGAGGCCTTGGTAAGGTGGCCATTTCAAATGACATCTCAATTTCTAACGTGCTTCTTGTTGAGTCTCTAAACTTCAATCTTCTATCCGTTGCTCAAATATGTGATCTTGGCTTTTCTTGTAACTTTGATGCCAATAGGGTGGTTCTTCGCAATGATGCTATGGGTCTCACTATCAAGGGTTTTCGTCATAATAATCTATATGTTGTTGATTTTGAGACTAACATTGTTGCTCCTAGCACTTGTCTCTTCACTAAATCTTCTCTAGGTTGGCTATGGCATCGAAGGCTAGCTCACATTGGTATGAATCAACTCAAGCATGTAATGAAGAACAAGCTAGTGAGAGGAGTCAAGGATGTCACCTTTGAGAATGACAAATTGTGTAGTGCATGTCAAGCCGGGAAGCAAGTGGCTTCACCTCACCCATCCAAGAATTTCATGTCAACCTCAAGACCTCTCGAGCTCTTACACATTAATCTCTTCGGGCCTACAACTTATGTGAGCATTGGTGGAAATCTCTATTGCTTGGTGGTAGTGGACGATCACTCAAGATATACTTGGGTGTTCTTTCTTGAGAACAAGGCACAAGCAATTGGGATATTCAAGAAGTTTGCTAGAAGAGTGCAAGTTGAGTATGGGCATCACATCAAGAAGATTCGGAGTGACAATGGGACGGAGTTTAAAAACTCTATCATTGAAGACTATTGTGATGAGGTTGGCATCAAGCATGAGTTTTCGGCTAAATACACTCCTCAACAAAATAGTGTTGTTGAGAGGAAGAACAATACCCTTATCACTCTTGCTCGTGCTATGCTTGATGAGTACAATACTCCGGAGAAGTTTTGGGCGGAGGCTATTAACACCGCATGCTACACCTCCAACCGGATCTATCCTCACAAGTTGCTAAACAAGACTCCCTATGAAGGGCTCGTTGGAAGGAGACCGAATACTTCCCGGTGTTTGGTTGCAAGTGCTACATCTACAAGAAGAGGGAAAGGCTTGGCACGTTCGAGAAGAGGACCGACGTGAGCATTCTTATCGGCTACTCGGGCTCGGCCAAGGCTTATCGGGTTTTCAACACCTCTACCGGCTTTGTTGAAGAAACTTATGATGTGCAATTTGATGAATCTCACGGGTCTCAAGAAGACCCTCCATCTTCTCATATTGTAGGTGATGAACCCGTGGAGGAAGCTTTGAGGGACATGCCCATTGGTGAAGTTATTCCTCGAGAAGAAACTCCGACACCTCCTCCAACAACTTCATCAAGTGGACCTTCTACGAGTACATCTCAAGAGAACCCAAGCTCTTCCTCAAGTGATCAACATCAAGCTCCCTCAAGTGAACCGCAACAAGCATCGAATCGAGCTCCTTCAAGCGAACCGCAACAAGCAACGAGTCAAGCTACACCAAGTGAACCGCAACAAGTGCCATCAAGTGATCTACCTCATGCATCCACGAGCCAAGCTTCACCGAGAAATCAAGAACAAGCACAATCTACTTCCACTCAAGATGATGGCTCGGGTTCACCTCTTCGATAACAAGACACTCACATTTCCAAGGAGCAAGCCGCAAGAGATGCGCAAGACACTTCGCCGGCTCCACCTCCTCCTCGACAAGAACCTTCAAAGAAGCACAAACCCATTGCTAGGGATCATTCACGTGATCTCATCATTGGGAGTCCTTCTCAAGGGATAAAGACTCGGAGAAGTCAATATAAGCCAAATTATGTTGATGAAGCTAACATTGTTGAGAACTTCTCTTTTGTCTCTACCCTAGAGCCGAAGACAGTCGAGGAAGCCTTGAAGGATCACAAGTGGGTCCTATCCATGCAAGAGGAGCTCAACAACTTCAAGAGAAATGATGTTTGGAAGTTGGTGAAGCGGCCCAAGCGATCCAATGTCATTGGCGCTAAATGGGTCTTCAAGAACAAGCAAGATGAGAAGGGAGCAATCGTGAGGAACAAGGCAAGACTTGTGGCGAAGGTCTACTCTCAAGTTGAAGGCATTGATTTTGACGAGACCTTCGCCCCCGGCGCTCGTCTTGAGGCTATAAGAGCCCTTCTTGCTTATGCTTCTCATTTTGATTTCAAACTTCATCAAATGGATGTGAAAAGTGCTTTTCTCAATGGACTAATCAATGAAGAAGTTTATATAGAGCAACCTCCCGGCTTCGAGGACCCCGAGCATCCGGACTATGTGTACAAGCTTAAGAAGGCTCTCTACGGACTCAGACAAGCACCAAGAGCATGGTATGAACGACTTCGAGATCATCTCATCGCCAAAGGCTACAAGATCGGTAGTATCGACAACACTCTCTTTACTAAGCATATTGGTGATGATCTCTTTGTTTGTCAAATCTATGTTGATGATATCATCTATGGCTCCACTAACGAAATCTATAATGATGAGTTCCGTGCTCTTATGAAGAAAGAATTTGAGATGTCCATGATAGGTGAACTTCATGTCTTCCTCGGTTTTCAAGTAAAGCAAATGAAGATGGGCACGTTCATCTACCAAGAGAAGTACACTCGGGATCTCCTCAAGTGGTTCGGCACGGAAGACTCCAAGAGTGAGGATATTGATCCATCCGAAATGGATAGATCTCTGACATTGGATTTCCTGAGTCATCACTTAAGTATTTTCTTGCAGAATGAATAATGAATGAAAATAGTCCAAAGGTCTTGTGGGGCTCTCTGAAGGAGCACTTTGAGAAGATTGAATCTTTCTTAAATAGTTGAGCGTGAATGGTAGCACCTACGCTTTCAACATCACAAGACATTTATAGATTATAATACCGCATTATACGAGATCATCACTCACATGAAGATTTGTGACGTTGAAATTGGTAAAAAACAAGCTCATACATAAAACTCTCTAACTAACACCCTAAGCTCGCTTAGCCAATAGCCCTGAGGAATGACTTGAAGTATGATCAGGGGGAGAATGAGACGATCCTGTAGGACCATACGTCTCGTCGCACTGGCTCAATAGCACCGAATGCTACATTATTCATGGAGAATGATAAGGGGAAGGGCCAATGGAAGGCACCTGGGAAAGGTAAAGGCAAAGCTAGGTAATTCAAGAAGAATGTGGTAGCCAATGCTAAGTAGCCTAAAGGAGGAGATTACGGTAAACGTGATCAAGATTGTTACAGGTGTGATATGTGAGGCTATTGGTCTCCAATATGCAAAACACCCGAGCATTATATCGATTTGTACCAAAAACCTCATGGTAAGAAGAAGAGATCCCGAATTGCAAGAAAGCAGCTTGAAGTAGGGGAATTCTTCGCAAATCATTGGAGAGAAAAATGAAAACATCATGAAGATGGAAATTGGTACGTCACAATAGATATCCTGATTGTTACAGAATACTTGCAGCTAGTATAGCAGGATTATTGGACATAAGTCTTAAGTACAGAATACTTGGTCATTGGCACAACCTTCGTCAAATTCATAGAAGAATTGAGAATTCATATACTAGGAAGCTTGCAGCTAGTATAGCAGGATTATTGGACATAAATCTTGACGATAAAATCTGTGTATTATAGCTCTCATGAAGAAGAGACAATGCAATCATAGAAGATTGATTGTAGTACCATAGATATCATCACTGGAACCTTGAAGGCTTGAGCGTGAATTCTGAAAATATAGCTCTTGATGATAACCTCCTGGATGAGGATGATCATTTTAGTGACGAATTAAATATGTGCATGGGACTCGGCATAGTCTTCCAAATTTAAAATAAGCTACCGAGTAGTAGTTGTTATATGGTGATGCATTAAGTTTATAATTCTTGAAAGAATTAGATGGATCATGCAAACTTTCATAAAAGTGAGCATTTAATTTATCCTAAAGAGATATTAGCCTGAAGCTTGAGCATGAAGCATGTATGAAGCATGAAGCTTGGATTTGGCTTGGATTTCTTGCTTTTGTGTTAATACCTGAAGTATATTTGTTAAATTTCGCTTGGAATATATATGTATTATATGCTAAACATAATGATTTGCCAAGTCTATTAGTATTAATCATCTGCAATGATATTTGTCCACTATGAAGCCACATATAACCTTGTAGGTTATTGCATAAGTTCTTTGTGCATTACTACCAAGCTGGTAGAATGGAAATTAGAAGCACACAAACGAATGCAAGTATTTTTATCATATCTACCATACTCACATTGTTTCTTAGAATACTGTGTACGTGAATGGTACATATGTGAGTATTCACATCAATGAACTTGAAGTTTAGTGATGGTGTGATAAGGGGGAGGATTTTGATTGATGATGGCATAGGAAATATATGGATATACTAGAAAATCTAATACACATGATCTAGTCCTGGATGATTGGACTACATATTGCGAATGTTGTTCTATGGCAATCAAATATTCTAGAAGAATAAAATTCCTTGCATTTTTAACATTATGAAACTTGTACCTTAAAGTGTTTATTTGATCTTAAAGTGTTTTATTTGGTATTTGTGATTTATGCAATTAAATCCAATTTGTTGCGATGGAGATAAGAAGCTAGACATTATCATTGTCATTTTGATATGATAGAAAGTCTCCATTCAGAATGTTGAGCATGTCTAGCTCACTGCATACATATAAGTGCGTGAATATCGAGCAGATATTTTCACCATTTGCATACATGAATGGGCACCAGCTTGAGGTTTGGTGACATAACCTGGACGTTATGTCAATTGAATGCCTATGATAGGGGATATCGCTAGAGATTGTATGCTATAATGTCGGCATTAGGGGGAGAAAGGACCCAGAATTGAATGCCTTACATTATCATTCCTTGGAAGCTTGAAGCAGGAATGGAATCACGCACTAAATATGCGCATGAAGAGTATACGCATGCATCATAATGCCAGAATAATCTTGAAGAGAGGAGTAACCAGAAGTTAAGTTTACATGAAGTAAACCGAATGCCGTGTGTGATATACACAGGGACGCTTCTGCTTATATCACCGGTCGACTTGTTTGTTGTTGATCTAAAATCTATTGGGATGCCTTTGGATTCTATTTCAATAGACACTTGTCATTGCAATCATTATGAAACTCCTCCCACTCTTGAAGAGAGCACCTCATGAAGAAGGATTAAGAAGCTCATAAGAGTGATCATCATGAAGATGAGAACCCAACCATTGTGCACATAGAAGTGTTGAGAATGTAGAACAATCGATGAATATGAGAATAGAAGAAAAGTTGTACAACACCTCCTCATGAATCGCAATTGTTTCTCTCATGAAAGTAGAGAACCCGCATCCGGCAACAATGTCCATGGCATAGACGTCTGTATGCGTTACTATCGGGTCAAGAATGCAATTGAGGATATGAACCGTAATGGTGAAAGTATATGGTTCATAAGTCTTTGAAAGACTGATATTCTCATAATACGAATGAAGTTCTGCTGCATCTCTGGCGAAATATAAATATGCAGTTAGTCACAGGATTATGGAAATCCTCGAAGGACAATGAATAATTCCTGAATAGAATTAACGCAACATAAAATGTCTTCTTGGAGAATGACATAAGTCTCTAACAGAGCCTCTCGTAAGAGAGAATGTATCTCACGGAGAGAATCATCTCTTGAAGAATATCCTTGAAGGAAGGAGTCATGAAATGACTTGTCTATCGAATCCTGATGAATCACCATCTATCCCAGAAGAGAGTATAGGCCCGAATAGGGGAATCGTAATACCTGAATGGTATAAGTACTATGAAAGTACAAGCTAGCTATGAATTATGAGTTCCTATAGAAGAATTGTAATTCAATAATTACCTCAGTAGGTAATTCAATATTGATGGTTATCCCTATAGAAAATCAAGATTGATCGAAGAATTGTTCTGATCTTGAAGGATGAACATTACATATTTGCAATGATGAATATCATGGCTTGAAGCATGACATAATATATTCTAAAGATATAGACCATTTGCGAATTGTTTCCCAACATGTGGCATCTCAAGAATGCACTTAGATGAGAAGGAATACATGATCATAATCTTGTCTTGAATTTTGAGAGACTACAGATACAGATCATTTAAGAATAAAACCCTAAAAATTATCTTGAAGATAATACAGCTTGTATTGCACAAATACAAAAGGGACATACTAAGTCAAAGGTCATGGAGCACCTTACACCAAAATTCTCATTATGCATGAAATGCATCAGAATGAAGAGATTTCATGACTCATAGACGAAGATATGAGAAGGCTTAGAAAACTGTGCAGATCAGAGGGAGAACTTCCCTGAGCACATAATCCCTATCACTGGAGTCGAGAAAGACAACTTAGTGAATTCTAGAATAATTAAACATTGTACTCTTTTCCCCTCATTTGAGTTTTTACCTGAAGGTTTCTCAAAGAAGAGGTTTTTAATGAGGCAATGTGTGCAATAAAGAAGCTACGGTACCATGTACTCTTTTCTCTATTTTTTCTCACCAGGTTTTTATGAAGGAGTTTTTAATGAGACATATGTGTCGTCGTAAAATGCCCAAGGGGGAGTGTTATGCTAATAACTCTTGTTAGACTAAGAAAGAAAGTTCTAGGAGAACATATCCTACTCCTAGTCCAATATGTGGGCAATTTACCAAAGGACTCTCTCTCCTAGTAGGAAAGGAGACCCTCTACCTCGAGTATAAATAGTGGAGTACCCCATGATGTAATTTACAAGGTTTATTCAGAATAATGAAGAGAAGGCTCCATCCTACATTGTGTCTCGCCTCTTGTCTACTTTTGGTGTTGTTCTCTACCGTCGATAGCGTTAGCACAACATATACTACTCCAGTATGTGGCAATCATAAATTGCCAAAATTTACTGGACGAACTAAAAGTAAATGAATTGAACTCTGCAAGAAACACATATTTCTTCTGAATTCACATATCCTCGTAAGAAGTGTCCTCCAACATTGTTTGATTATTTCTGTTGAAAAAGAAAGCAGCTTCCCACCGTGTCGTCAGCAGGAGGTGGTGCTTCTCAATCTTTCTTCTGGTACCCAGAGAGCTTATGCGCCATGGAGTCACTGAGGCCAGTGAGGTGCCCTGCTGTTAACATCTGCGCCAGCCAGCCAAACCGCACCGCCTCAGTTCAAGAAATCCAGTAGACCAAAAATTAAAATAAAATGTGGGGAGAAATCAAGAACCAGATAGAAGGAAACCTTAATTAGCACGGCCATCTTGGCCTGAGGCGGCGGCGGTGAGGCGGGTGACTGAGCATGCAGATTAGGGAGCCTCGGCGCGACGCGGGAGGAGGAGCCACCGGCGGTGCTGCGCACCCGGGCCCCGAGGACGACAAAGAAGACGCGGAGTACCTCCAGCAGATGGGTGCGTGGCCTTCCCGATGCTTCTGGAAGGAAGGGCAGGATCTGCGGCACTGAAGGTGGCGGTGGTCAGCGGCGACGCGTGGTGGTCCGCTCGCTATCTCCAGTGCGGCTCCGCGCCGCCGTCGCTCGCTGCCTCGCACCGCCACAGCTTCTCGCCGTTGCTGCCCTACCCGCGCAATCGCTCGCCATCTCCGCCCCGCCCGCAGCGCAACTTGCAGGATGAGCAGCTTGGACTCCTCGGCACCGCCGCAACACAAGCCGCCGTCCTCCTCTCGCCCTCGCTGCCCCTGCTTGGTAGGCCTCAGTGTTGTGTTTGAATCCACCCAACCCATCCACCCAAACCCAACTCAAACCGCGAAAGTGAGTTGAGTTGAATTGAGACAGGTAAAACTCATTAACTCACGAGTTACTTCACTTCTAGTATACATGCACGTGCGACACGCATACGCGAATATTGTTTAACACGATATCACATACATTGCAAAGCTAAGTCACAGCCATGTTACTGTACGCGTGCGATATGCATGGCCGAAATATTGTTCAACGCGATATCACGGACATGAAAACAACTTCAATATGTTGTTCATCAGAAAATATAATGTAAATGTCATGTTAAACAAAAACAATATATTGTTTACCCATTCTTACCCTGTTACACTGTTCTTATATTGCCAAAAATATTTATAAGAGGCGATGTAGTAATATTCTGCTGAACCCAAACAATTTTATGATGTAATATATTTTTCAAACAAACACAATATATGGAAAAACAGTAATTAGTCATGCAAGAGGAGCACCGCGTGAGAACAAAATACAAAAGAAAATAGTGTGCAAAAGATCCCAGATGCTTGGTAATATAACAGTGTAATTGTTTGAATAAAACCACCAGCTATTAAATAAAATCTGAAATCATGACGCGTAAACAAATTAAACATTATCACAACTGTAGCACATCCTTATAAACGATGTTCTTGGTGCATTTTCCTGTAGGGTCTAACAACTTATTTGGTTTAGCAAGGACCCAAGTCGTTTGTTGTGATACACCTCTAGAAAGTGCGACATATAATTGGCCATGTGGAAACACAAGATAGGCAGAAATACACCACTATAGGGATAGTTTGTCCTTGAGCTTTGTTTATAGTCATGGCGAAGCTAGGTCTGACTGGAAACTGCTTCCTTTTCAATTGAATGGCAAAGATAGATCTTGCGAAGGAGACAGAGGGATTCTGAGAATAAACACCGGCTCACCGACATGTGTACCGCCAACAATTTCAGCGTATATGGCATTGCCTTGCAAAGCTCTAACCATCAGACGGGTTCCATTGCACAAGCCATTGTGTGGATTGAGAATAGCAAAATAAGAGGGCAATTGATCTTGATCTTTAGTTCATGCGGAGGAAGGCCGTTTGGTGTAAGTGAATTCAGAAAATAAATAGGGTAATTGTTGGTGGAGTCGTCCTCAACTGAGTCAAAACTATAGCATGTCCTTGAATCACCGGGAAACATATCTATCATCTTTGAGTTCAAAACATCAACGTGCTCATTCTTAGTGAAGAGAATAGCACGCTGATACAATGTCCACAAGACCATAAAACACACTATTGATAAGGTTGTCGATGGCATCCTCTTTTGAGTAGTCAATTATAATATCATCAAGAATACGAACATATTCATCCACTGTACATTCATGAGTGTCATTGCCAATTCAGAGAAGATATTCTGAAAACCAAGGATCGGTTTATGCTCTCACGTTTCGAGTGATCTTCCGGACTTTCTCACATATGTAGGATCTAAGTAGACATGCATCAGTAATCTGAGCTCTCATGCCACATGGACAATTTGAGATTTGCCTAAAATAGATCCGCCTAAAACAAAACCGTCAATGCTATGAATTTTCTTGACACCTGAAATAAACAGGTACCCTTTCAAGATTGAGTATATCACTGACACAACTGCAAATTATGTAGCAATTTGATCTCCTTTCGAGCTCAGCACCGGCTTACGATTCCTTATAACGGGGGTACCCTCGATACTGCCTAAAAAGCGTCATAGTTAAGAAGGTTAACATGTTCGAGGTTGCATGCTATAGAAAGTGATAGAAACTACCTGACATTGGAGAAGACTCAACAGTCAAATCAAGGATTTCTGAATCAGAAGATATCAAACAAATCAGTTTAAACACAAACATCATTTTGCAGACTCATAGACAATGGTTAAGTCTGTACCTGAACCACTAGAAGTTTGTGACTGAACTGCTAAGCCTGATTTCTCAGCCTTTTTCTTAGCAAGGTATTCCCGAGCATACTGCCTTTGATACTCAGGCATCCGCGACCATGGGATAGTTGGTGGTAGATTTTCCTTTCCAGCACTTCCGGTTGCTTTGCCATGCAGCTTAGATGAACCTTTGCTTGTCACTTCAGTTGCTGTGGAGTTGTTTAGAGAAAAATTGAAATTAATGTATTTGTAACTATCTTGCACTCATAGAAAAAAAATCAATGTATCTTCAGTTTACCATGTGCATATTTATCTGGAGTTATTGTGCCAATGTCATGTCTCGTATTGCTAACCAAGAATGCCTTCTTCTTCCCTTTCTCAGGCGCAACAATACTATCCCCCATGATTCTGGACAAACGAAATCAGAAGCTGATTGATCACGTGTTTGAACCAGTGACAAAAAAGATTGAGTGCAATCATGGCAAATAAAACTGATGTGGCGCGGTTTGGGGTAAGAGGGGCCAAAGATGATTTCATCACTGATGCAAATATACTGCCACCAATATTTCAGACAACAAAAATATGATGTATCCAGACAACGAAAACATGATGTACAACTGCCTAGGATTTTATGCCATTGATGAAAAATGAAAGAAGTTATTGAAAGTATGGGCAACGCGGCAGTGGAAAAATTGTTTGGCCGTTGGCAAATTGAAAGAAGTTACATACAGAAGTGCAGAGGCTTGGTACAGGTTAAAGAAACCCGGATGAAGATACCACTAAAAAATCAAGATCATGTCATAATTGAACCACCAGCTAAACTAATAAACTACGTAGAAAGCATCACCACCAGGCAAACGCATTAAGCAAATCAAGGCACAGGTAGGATCAAATTTACAGGCAGGCAAATAGATTAAAAAAAAAGATCACAGACCACAGATAGCATGCGTGCCGGGCGAAATGTACCTGGTTCACTTGTTTCTATCAGGCGGTTGTCCCGGCCCACAGCTTCGCGATCGGAGGCTGCTCACACCGTGCGTCGGCGGCGGCGCGAGTTGAGGCCATTGTCCACAATGCACTCTTGTCGACATCGTCCACGATGGGGCACACGTTGAGGTCCTCTGCTCGAAGATCCACGTGACCATATCGTCTATGATGGTGCGCGTCGATATCGTCGGCTCCGCGACCAACAAAAAAAAACATCAAGGTGTTCGGCTCCGTGATTACCAACAAAGGGCGTCGAGGTCGTCAACTCCTGAAGGACCGAGAAGGCGACCAGAGAGGGGGGGGGGGGTGAATGGGAGCCAATAAAAAATTCTCCGAAAAAACTCGGCCTATGTTCGAATCCGCCTCATGAATGATTTTACAAAGATCACACACACACACATTGAAAGTGATGTGATGACACTAGGAATGATTGTGGATGAGATAGAAGCACTTTCGGAAGCAAATCAAACAAAGACACACTCAAAGAAGTGAACCGAGAAAAGCACTTCAGAAAATCCCCACCGGATAGTCCGGTTATGTGCCGGATTGTGGTACCTGGAATTTTTGGGTACAGAAACCCCCCACCAGAGTATCCAGTATGCTACCGGAGTATCCGGCACCTGGAGAAACCCGAAACAAAAATCTCCCACCGGAGTATCCGGCACGATGCCGGAGAATCCGACACTGTCAGGACTGCACGCGCGCAAGCTCAACAAAAATCATGATACCCAACCAAACGACCTCCAAAAAATCGAAGGTGCTCGTGCCATAGATTCGGTCAAGGAGCTACCAAGGATTGTTCTAGCATATCCTAGCATCAAGATCCCCCAATCAATCCACCCCAAAACGCATCACACAAAGCGAATCGAAAATCACCCAAAAATAGCTCCGAGAATGGGGAAAATAAGAAATTCGGGATTCAAGATGAGAAGAACACTTTGAGGACGAATTGATACTTTGTATTGCTCAAAGATGTAGATGTCAAGCCACTCCCTAGCACACACAAACTAAGGATGACAAAAAGCTCAATCAAAGAGCCATCTCCTCTCTTCTCCCCTCTCTTCTCTCCTCTCTCTCAAGCTCTCTCCCTACAACTCAAATGAGAGGTTCCAACAAAGCCACAAGTGGGCAGCCAACCTGCCCCTCTATCTTATCCTCTTGAACATTTCCACATCCCGGAAATGCCCCTCAGACTACAACACACCTACCCTTCCATAAGGGCGTTTCAGTCCAACATTTTCTCCTTCGCCCGAACGCTATCGGGGCCTTCACACCGTAGCTTAACCTCGAAGCCACCTCCACGATGGTGCCACATGCACCTCCATCTGTCGCGCCGGCTTTGAGGCCTAAACCGGAAACCCGCCTTGCACGCTTCTCAAAGCGCAACTTCCGCCACCGGTTTTGAGGGCCAAACCGGAAACCGTCCACCACTGGTTTGAGGCCAAACCGGGAAACCGTCGCCACCGGTTTTGAGGCCAAAGCGGGAAACCATCGACCACCGGTTTTGAGGCTAAACCGGGAAACCATCATCACCGGTTTTGAAGCCAAACCGGGAAACTGTCTCGATGTCGACGCGTGTCACCTCATCTCGCGAGCCTCGCCGTCAAGCCACCTCGCCCCAGCCTGTCGGGACCCTTCGCTTGACTCGGCCTCCCGTTCGCCTCTTGACCTTGGTCAACACGCCGTCTTCATCACCTCCACGGTTTTGAGGCCAAATCGCGAAACCCTCCGTGCTTCTTGTCTGCCACGTGTACGGTGTGGATCACCCTTGACCTTACCCAGCCTCTCGATCGCCCGGACCCAAGCCTCCTCGGTCCCAGCCCGTCGGGACCCTTCACTTGGTCCTCCCGATCAACCCACCGTTGACCATCAAATTGACTCCATTGACCTACACATCATTAGACAAGCAAACACGTTTCCTTCTCCACCAATC
Source organism: Eragrostis nindensis (assembly GCA_012490785.1). Lineage (NCBI taxonomy): Eukaryota > Viridiplantae > Streptophyta > Magnoliopsida > Poales > Poaceae > Eragrostis > Eragrostis nindensis. The sequence goes on from JAAXCT010000195.1 coordinate 788,988, forward strand.
TTCCCAACACCTTCACCAACTCGGGTTAGTCAGAAGTATAATCATGCACATGCTTATGCAACCCTCAAAATCCCGCATTTCAAACCCAAACTTATGCAACTCAAATCAACTCCTTTGTCAATTACTCATCATCATTTCGAACCATGGCACATCTCAACATGGTTCCTTAACTCCACCATGCGCAAGAAGACGACACTGGCGAGAACACCACACCCGCCATGACTGAAGCCACTCCGAGAAGGAAGAAAGGAAAAGGAAATTAATTCGATATACAAGGCAACATTGGCGTACATGCTGCACATGTTTTTTGGAAAGTGTAACCTTCACCGTGGTGAGAAGAAAGGAAAAACAAAAAAGAAAATTATACAAGGCAACAATTGCGTACGTGCGGAGCATGTTTTTGGAAAGTGTAGCCTTCACCGTGGTGAGGAGAGAAGAGAAGGAAACAGCAAAAAGGAAATTACTTGGATTTTTGGAAAGTCTAAGGCGCGTTTTGGGGAGGGAGGGCGTGATGCGGGTATGTGGGTACGATGGGACGGTGCGGTGAAAAAAAGATTAATTTTTGCGGATGACACATGTGAAAAAAAATGAGTAATGGGGGGGAGGAATTCCTACATTCTGTCATCGTGTGGTCGGATAAGGTGGTCCCATTTTGATCTGGTGGAAACCAACTCCTCCGTGCAAACTATGGAAACTTCAATCTGAGCCACACGATGTTGATCCAAGGGGGCGCTCAAGGGAGGTGGGAGGGGTGATTTGCAAAAGCGACTTTGCAAATCACCCCTTCCACCTCCCCTGAGCTTGTAAATCACCCCTCCCACCTCCTCTCAGCGCCCCCCTTGGATCAACATCGTGTGGCTCAAATTGAAGTTTCCATAGTTTGCACGGAAGGGTTGGTTTCCACCTGATACGTTCCCCCAGATTTATGGGTACCTGATGTTTGAGGTGCCTAGATTGGTCGCAGGAACTCATGCTTTATTAGTTTAGATTAGATTAAAGATTTTCAGGGAAAAAAAACTATTAGACTTGTGTTGACACTATAAAAAGTCTTTATATAAAAATTTATATCTCAAGTTCACACCATAAAATTCTCACCAAATCTGAAATTTTTTTGGATAAATTAACTACTATAATGCAACTTTCTGCAAATTTATAGTCGTAAATGTGAAATTTTCACCTATGTATAAATAGGACACACATAAAAAGTCTTTATCAAAGAAATTATATCTCGCGTTCACACCATAAATTTTCACGAAATCGATTGAATTTTTTTGTGGATAAATTAATTACTCTAAAGCAACTTTGTGTAAATTTGTAGTTCTAAATATGAAACTATCACCTTTAATTTTGTAAGTTTCAAACTTTAGAACATTTGATCCATGTAACCCATTCAACCCATCCAACCCAACCCTAGTTAAATGATCATTTTATGTGTGGGTTGTAAACCCACTTTAATCCATCTTAACGTACCCATGCTCAGGGCTACTGCTTGGCTACCTGCCTCCATGGGATTTCGAGGAAGAAAAATGGAAACAAATCAGAGGAGCAAGACAATCAGACCATGAAATCAGGGTGGGTGCTGCGGGCGGGTAGAGATTTCGCCAGGTAAAATGGTGGTAGCCAATGTCATGGCTCCTCAACTGCGAGTGTGATGCCGCCGTCATGCAGCGTGATGATCCGGGCAGGGGGCTCATATCACTTCGAAATCGGACGGTTTTCCTTTTTTTCTCGAATACGCAGGAGGGCTGCGTATCTTTGTATTAAGAAGAGCAGAAAATTTTTTGTTACAAACGATGCAGGGCACGAACAGACTTGTTCCCGCTGTCCGACAAATTTGCTGGACTCTAATTCACCGCATGCGGACTACTCGCTAACTATACGACCTAGCTTCGCTGCGCCCGCCATGACCCACTGGCGCGCTTCCTCCTTGATTGGACGGTTTTCCACACAGGCGGGTAGAGTTTTTGTTCGGTAAAATTGTGATGGCAAATGTCACAACTTGTCAACAACGAGCGTGATGGAGGCGGCACGCTACGTGACGCCAATGGCAGGGGGTCCACATGGCTTCCAGATCCGACGGTTTTCACCGCATGGTTGATTTAGATCAACGGTTGATATAAAGGTCAATAATATTTTTTCCTAACTGGTTCTTTAGGGGTTTAGATTAGATAGATTAGATTCTGCCATTGTAGGTACGTAGATTGAATGCAAGAGTAAGGGAATAAACAGACATAGAAACTGAAGCGGAATGGTATGGCATGGAGCATCGAAAGAAACAGCAATGTGCGTACATTTCAGCCAGGATCCTAACACCAATTGGCAAGAAATCACAGGATCATTCCATTTGGTTCAACCTACATAGAAATACAATCCTGAGATTTCTTGCCAATTGGTGTTAGGATCCTGGCTGAACCGGAGCCGGAATTTCTTGCAAGCTAAGTTAAATAGTCATGCAAGAATATAGAATGCGATCCAACGATTTCGTGATATATTTCTAAATTATAATCTAATGAGTTCCCACGCAGAAATGTTGAACAGCTGTGCGATCTCCTGGTATCTTTTAAAAGGTTCTTCCCCGAGTAATAATTTACCTCTCTCTCTTCTCTTCTATATATACGAAGCAACCAGAAAAATATGGCACACACAACAAGGCTACAACATAATAACGCAGACCATTGTGGAGTACATCGGGACCCAAGATGGGGAGTACTGGTGGCAAAGGCCTGGTGTTCGTGATGTTCATCCTAGTTCTGGAATGCTTAGCTTGGCTCGTAAGTATACATCACCATCTTTTTGCAGTTTAACCTTTTTCTCAGTATAAAATTATAATAGATACACATGCATATTGTCTACAGATGAAGAAAACATTACAGCTGGTTCTCCTGGAGTGCTCCAGGTTGGAGAAACAAGAATCTACCGCAACAACTCTTCGTCTTTAGAGGATAACAAAATCTCCGTGAAATTTTGTTTGTTGTGGACGTGTGGGCAGCATGAGGCATGCTACTGCTGCCTCCGCGAGCAGAAGCCTTCTTGTTATGCCACAAGGGATGCTTGCCAGGCACATTGCCCTGCGTGCAACCCCAAGTGCCCGACATAACAATCCCCTTCCAACGCTTTGGAATACTACAATGTAAAATCTTAGTTTCATTATAACCTGTCGATTATGTGAAATTATATTGTACCATCTGCACGATCTTATATATACTAATTGGTAGTTCTTTTTTTGTAGGCCTCCACGTTAATCCTAGAAATTACCGCAATAAAGGAAAAGGTCCGGTCGTCAAGCTGGATAGTTAAGAAATCGTCGCCGTTGGATATGACTAGAACATTCAGGCAAATCCCCTGTGAAATTGATCGCGTGCTTCCTCTTGATACATATGACTGCTGGACTCCACCGTGATTCAAATGCTTTAATTATTAATCGGTTTGGTCTCATTTGTGCCCAGGATACATACGTACATGAAATAGATTTTAGCGCTGTGCCCACGATGAGGTGCTCTCCCCTCCCAATACTGCGTAGAGGAGCACAATCCGGCGGTGATGAACTCCATTTGGGCGAGACCTATCGATTAAGAACAATGAAATCAATTTGAGTGAGGCAGAACTTATTCGGTATGAAGATTTCAATTTGAGCTGAGACGGTCGTAGGACTTGGTGGCCGTGTTGGCACTAAGATCACTGCTACTGAAAGTTTTTCATCACAAACGTAAAGGGTGGAGTCCATAATACCTGAGTAGGAAACTCCGTCGGCGCTACAAATTATGATCTAATACTCTCTCCATTCTAGAATATTAGCATTCTTAGGTTTGGAAGTCAATCATTTTTAATTTTGACAATTCATATTTATAAAAATAAATTATTTTGAATATGAAGAGTTCCAAATTATGATAATTTGTTTCATGATGAATCTAACAACATCATTTATACTTGGTGTTATATGATTGGATTTGACTAAAGTCAGGAAGCTTATATTGTGGATGGAGGGAGTAGTCTCTTTGGTCGTGCCACTAGACTATGGGAGCCATTTGACAGGGAGGTTTGGAGGAAGAGATAGGGATGCCAGGAAGAGATATGCTGCGACCATTGCGGCCCATGCATATGTCCAAATAAAATTTCAAAGGTAAATTCGTCTGGAGCACACTAAGAATGCGAAGAATCACCCACGACACATTATCAAAGTCGATTTCGTCGGAGACACACGAGGAATTTGTGGCAATTTTCTCTGACACAATTTGACTGTTTACAATTAATTTCAAAATTTTTATCTCAATACGTCGAATACATTAAAACTTGAAATTGGCATAAATATACATTGTTGTATTCTATGTCATTAAAATAGAGCTAGATTTTATTCGATTGTTTGCATGGTTTGCTCAACAAACTAAATACTAAAACAATGAGCTAACAATACCACAATCCGAAAAAAAATGCTAGCTCTATTTTTTAATGATAGAGAAAGCAATAATGTATATTTGTGCCAAGTTTCAAGTCCTAATGTATTCTACGTATTGAGATAAAAAAGTTCAACTTAATTGTTAAACGGTCAAAGTGTGTCACAGACAATTGCCACAAATTCGTAGTGTGTCTCGGACTAGATCGACTTTGACAGTGTGTCGTGGGTGATTCCACACTTTCTCAGTGTGGTCCACATATTTGCCAATTTCAAAAGATACGTGAACCTTGGTAGCCATGTTAACCGAATACATAAGCATGAACATCACAGACGATTGAACATACCTGGTTTAGATGCAACACAACCATGTCGCTTTTTTTTAAAAAAAAGGTAAAAAGCTTACCACCAATAGAGACGATTTAAAGTACATACTAACACAAGTTCATGGATACTGCCGTGGTGTCTTTGTGTACTGTATGCATATAAGAAAGTAAAATTATGGGCAAGGATACTAATTTTATAATATAACCACATAGATATACAATAGACAAGCATAAAACATTTATTTTGCGAACCAGAAAAGTATATATAATCTAAAAAATGTATTATTTTTGCAGTTAACAGAACTTAAAAGTAATGCTATCTTTCCAGACAAATATTGTTGATGTCTTGTAATATATTGAGTGAAATGCACCAGGAGTTTTCGAACATTTAGGCTGTGATACGCTCAACTATTGGTTTATGGGTCCTTAAACTTGTCCCAAGTTCTCATCCCTATAATTTGCTAAGAAGCCTCATCTAGGTCCCATAACATACTAAGAAGTCTTATCTAGGTCCAAATCACCATCCAGATAGGAAAAAAAACTCATTTTCATATTTCCAAAATACAAAAAAATTGAAAATCAATATTTCAAAGGAAAAAATATTTTTGACTGTTACAAATATGTTTTTAAATATATAGATGTTACCTATTCCTGACGGATGAAAATCTTTAGACGTTAGCTATAAATAGTTTTCAAATAGACGTTACCTCAGAAAATTAGTCTTCCTACAGTAGATTGGTTTTCCAAGCTTTGTAATTTTAGCGATGTAACTCTTCTCCCTTCAAAATGATGTTCGATTCCTCTTCATCAAAGTAATTTATTCATTGAATGCATATATTCAACCATTGGCTATGGATCTTACCATCTAGATCTTCATTCTCCCTCAATCTTAATCTTACAAAAAAATGTTTCAACAAATATAAAAATATATTTTTTTCAGCTTCAATCGAAAAATGTTTCACGTATATATTTTGGTTGTCCCTTTTGTGTTACCTTTGTCTTTGTTTCTTATAGATTTCATCTCTAGACTATCCTAACTTGCTTGGGACAAAAGGCTATGCTATTGTTGTTGTTGTTGTTTACATTGTGTTTGTTCCGAAAATGTGACTCAGAAATCTACAAAATCTCAATCATCTGAGAAAAAGCAAACCCCCAAACTAAATGCATCGTGCTCGATCCGGCCAGTGATGCATAGTTTCAGAGATGACGAAGAGCGATGAGCTGCTTCTCTATGGCATCAAGAAATGTACTTCCAAATAAAACTTGTAGTTTACATGGAGGATGCATGGCACTCTGTATATCGAAATCTCTACTGCGTTTACTCTGGGCAGTTGTAGCAATCAATAGCCATAGAAGCATTTTTGCCGCAAAATAAAAAAATAGCCATGGAAGCAAACCCACCGCCCCGGGAGCAGTATGCATGTTTGTATACGTACCTGTAGCTTAGAGACTACTGAACAGAACACCCACCACTACGGCATACGTGAAGCCTCTACAGCATGCGGACAAAATAGCGCGCGCCACGTGGTGGAAACCGGATAAGCGGCGACGTGGACGATCCCAGCGACTTGCCGTCCTCCAATTGCACACGCGCAAATTACCCTAGGCAAGCGGTACTTGATCCCAAGGCACAGCGAGGATCCGACGGCTGCGATTGGACCCCGCGAAACTCAAACCGCGGCGAAAAGTTCCCACGCTCGCGGAAACCCTTCGGCGGCCGACCGCCCCGATCGACGCGCCCCCTGCCGTGAGGACGCGCCCCTTCGCGATGGATATAAACACACAGAGACGCTTCCATTCCATTTCCTCGATCCAACCGCTTTCACTTTCTCCGTATCCTAACCCTAGACCCTGCATTCCCCACCACCGTCTTCCTCGCCGCCGGCGCCGCTGTCCAGTGCAAGACAGTCCACTCCTCGAACCGCTCTCACTTTCGCCTTTCCTAACCCTACCCACATTCCCCACCACCGTCCGCCGCCGCCGCCGGCAAGCCATTTCCCCCACCGTTTCCACCGTTGCCATGACGTCCGACGGGATGTACGACGACGACGGCGATCTCGTCCGCTACCTGCAGAGTCCTGGCCGGGATTCGCACCTGCTCTACGTGCCAGAACCCGAGGCCCCGGCTCCTGTCGGCCCGATCCATGTGACGGACGCCGAGGCTCTCCTTGCGATGGAGATGATCCAACCGGCGCCGCTGCTCCGGTTCCAGGGGCAGGCCATCGATGCCGGGCAACACCAGGCCATCGACGTCGAGCAACACCACGCACCGCTGGCTCTTGGGTTCCAGGGCCCGGCGGCCATCGACAACGTCCAGCAACACCACCAGGCGGCGCCGGGGATCGGGATCCATGAGATGAACTCTGGCTTCGACCAGAACCCCATGCCGGCGTTCGGCTTCCTGCCGCCGGCCATGGAGGGCAACGTCGAGCACCATTCCGCGCCGGCCTACGGTTACCAGGCGCTGATGCTCGGCGTCGGGGGCGACCTACTTCCAATGTCCGGTTCGGTGGATCGGATGGCCGGCGGCGAGGGCCAACCGGGTCCGGCGATCGGCTTCCAGCAGGTGCCGAATATGGGCGTCGATCACCAGCAGGCGCCTGGATTCGGCTTCGACGCGGCGAACTCCGTCTTCGGGCACCATCAGGCGGCAGCGTACGGCTTCCAGGCTCCGACCGTCGTCGCCGGGCACCACCACCTGGGGACGTCTTTCGGCTTCCAGGCGTCGGGCACGGACTTCCGGCAGCAACTCCAAGCGTACCCGCCTTCTATGGACGTCCAGCAGCATTTCCGATCATGGATGCTCGGCTTCCACAACGCGCCGGCCATGGACGGCCACCAGGCATCCGCGGGGTTCGGCTTCCATGCGTCCACCAGCGGCTTCGACCACCACCAACAAGCGTCGTCGTCCGGCTACCAGATGACGGGCATGGATGCTGCCCAACACCAGCAGGAGCCGGCCATGGGCGTCCAACACCACCAGGCGACGGCCGTGGATACCCAGCACCACCAGGAACCGGCAATGTACGCCCAACACAATCAGGCTCCGGTCACAGACGTCCAGCATCACCCGGAGTCATCCTTGGGCATGGAGGACCACCAGGCGCCTCCTGCCACAGACGTCGAGAACCACCAGGCGCACGCACGCGAACACGCCGAGCCCAACCCAGAGCCGGCGCAGGAGGCCAATGTCGACTACTCATCTTGGATCAACGAAATGTTCGACGAAGGCCCTCACGTTGTCCCTCAACCCGCAAGTCAGCGTCGTGGGGAAGAGCTTGATGCCGCGGTCGCAGCGCAGGAGCAGGCCAGAAACTCTGTTGACGGTGCCGAGGACGACGAGCTCGACGAGGCCCCCTTGGAGGAGGCACCCCTCAGTATCTACATTCCCTTCGTCCACGGCGAACTTGACTGCACCAGGTGCCGCACGGTGCGCGAGGTTGTCTACGAAACTGGTAATCCCTGTACCCTACTTACCCACGTCATTATATATCTTGCATGCGCCTTGTGCATATGTACATTGCTTATAGCTCTCTGCTTGCTTACGAAATGGTCATATATCATGTGACATTTGTGCAGGAGGCTACAAGGCAATGTTCATCGTTCACAGCGTTGATGATGGCACGCTCGAGCATGCGATCATGGATTGCATGAGCGCTGATGCCAATGGAGAACTCCAAACATTCGACTTGCACTATGTCGAGTAAGTGACTGTTATATATATATGCATGTGCACATGAGATAATAGTGGTTGCAGTTGGCAATACTAACCTGATCTCGTTATTTTATTTCCCCTGTTTCAGACTCCGTGAGCGCACGCAGGAGTGGAGACTGAAGTTCATTGAATACAGTGTCAAAGTAATGCGGAATATCAAGAGAGGGCAGATCCACGACAGGTGTTCTGCTCGTTACCGCGCTGCAGTCGGCATGACCGCGCCGAACGACGACGATGACTCACACGCAGAGCTTGACATGGACTTGTTGACCGATACACCTAATTCGGCACCAGTTGCAAATAGTGAGGAAGCTATATAATGTAGCTGTTATTCGCGTTCATTCATACGTACAAATAATTCTGATATTGTAATGGAAGCCTTAATTCCATGTGTAGGTAAAGGAAAAGAACGTAAAGCTTCTAAGCAGCCTTTCACCGATGTTAAAAGCCGAAATAAACCTGTCGACTTTCTTGGGTTCACTCCTGAGATTCTGGAATCCTCTCATGATCCAGAGTCCGGTGTAAGTGTTGTGTCTTACCCATCTGAGCGCGAGAAGCAGCGCCAGAGTCAACAAGCAAGGCACTCTACACTGACCATGGATGATGCGTGGGCAAAGTTCAAAGTGGTCAAGGATGAAATTACGAAAGAACCTGATTTCTCATCATCAATTCCTTTCAAACAACTTTGCCGCTTGGACGGTTCATACCGCGGATATGCACGCAGAGTAAGTATTCAAAATTTGGATTTTGCATTCGCAAATATATGTACTGTTGAATATGTTTTCATAACGTTTTGGTGATTGTGCCAGATCGGTGAACTCAACAAAAAAATCGTGAAACTCGAGGAAAATGTTCAGAAGGTAGGCAGGACTGGACTGTTCAAGATCATGGAGGATTTAGAAACGTACCTGCAGGAGAAAGAATATCTCTTGGACATAGTCGATATGGGTCTGCATGAGATCGAGAAAAATGATGACGACGACCAAGCTGGCCCATCCGGAAGCTCTAGGACCCCGATTATCATTAATTAGGTACTTTGTTTAGGTAGATCACAAACTCAAATATGATCGATCACCGGCAAAGTCGAATGTTACTTCCTTGCAGGATGCAGCAATGTAATGATGATGTTATGCTGCAACCATACGTTGTGCTCTCTCTCTCTCTCTCTCTCTCTCTCTCTCTCTCTCTCTCTCTCAGTTTTATCTGGCTAACTCTGATATTAAAAATCGTAAATTCAATCACTAAGAGTAGAGAAAGATGGAAACGTACGGGCGGAGAATCCCATCATGCAGGAGTCTACCACTATTGCTGGGATTAGCTTATCATCTATCTCCAACAGCAATGGGGCTTGATACTACTACCAAATATCGCACATCACATACGCATTATTACAAACTAAGTATCATTCTTGTCTTTAATAATTGCACACAAAACTATAACTATTTGTGTTACTACAACTTTTGGAACCAATTTCAAAAAATTACAACTATTTTGATCATGGGTTTCAGAAAACTAAACTTTTGCTTCAGGCCTACATGTCAATATCAGTTTTAGAACGTGAGGCTAACAGGACCGGAAACAAAAGTTTTTCAAAAGCTGTAGTTTTCTGAAACCTTAAGACAAATAGTTGTATTTTTGTGCAATTCACTCTTAATAACATCATCACATACGGGGCTTATCTAGGCACATCTCTAATATACTGCTAGGTCCAGCTCCAGACCTAGTGGGTTACACATCACGGACAAGGCTCAATGTAGGCACTGTTTGTGATATGTCATCAAAGACGCGAGTATTCCCATCTGTCTCATGACTCACGCATCACACACGCAGACTTATAGACGGAGGAGTTCCCCTCAAGGTTGCAAATAGCGGGCTATAGAGTTTAGCGGAGTGCTCCCAAAAAAGCTATAAGAGGTATAGTGTAGCTATAGCGGTAATTATTGCCAATAGCGGTTTGCAAAATAAAGCAAACTTTTGGCCAAAACATTAGTAAACTCGTCAGTTCCAACCCACGTTTCAAAAGTGCATGCCATTTGTCCAAGCATACTATCGTTCTAGCATGTATTTGCTATCTTTTCAAGCTGTGAAACAGTCCACAGAATCGAGAAAGCAAGCATCATTTGAACTATCAAAGAACAAATTCATTACCTCACTTGACTTGCAATTTATAAATCATAAATCATAAGTACATAAGTTTATAACCTACTTATAGCAGAGTTAGCGGATAAAATAGCGGAGCTATATAACCATAAAGTGGAGTTACCGGTATTAGCCGTAATATTTGCATCCATGGTTTCCATCTCTAATGTACCTTGAGCGACACTTATTTCTGTAATAGTCTTAGGCGTCCAAGGCAGCTCTTTTTTTTTTTTTCCTCTTTTGAGGGCAAACACAAGAGCTTTACACACTGATAACGGCAGGATTACAGTACTCCTTGGCTGCCACCTTCGAAAGCCACACTGGGAGATGATCAGACCAACAATACACACGATGATCACGGGTAGGCTTACTTGCACAGCAATGAGCTACACAGTTTGCCTCCCTTCTAACAAAAATAACTGAAAACATACTAAAAGACCTACCTAGCTCTTGTATCTCATGCCATAAACCAGCAACTGCAGACCTGTCCACTGAAGAAGATTTGAGTGATTCTACCAGTGTTAGGTTATCAAGCTCCAGCGCCACTCTATCATATCCCTTCGCTGATGCCAGAAGGAGGCCATCTCTTGCAACAATAGCGTCACTGGTAAGCACATCAGGAAGGTTGTCATACCATCGAGCCTCTGCACACAACACTCTTCCATGATTATCGCGCACAACAGCGCCACTAGCACCGCGGCAGATTGTTGATGAGGAGATGGTGGATACTTGGTATTTTTAGTGAGAGGCAGCTCCGGAAATTTAAATAATTGTTTTTTTTTTTGCAAGGAGTTCCGGAAATAATTGCTGATGTACTAGTTTATACTATGGCCCTGGTGGCCTAAGATTTCATGGAGTCGAGCATATACTATTTTGTGTGCCCATTCATGGGCTTCATTCATTGGGTCGTTGTTTGCATCATTTTTCTGCACTGTAAAGCTGGAAGACGTCTTTGTCTTGTTGGCGCTTTTTCCTAGTGAAAGAGTTATTACGCTGAGCTTTCTCATCTTATCTAAGCCTTATCTTAAACTCTTAATGCTAAATTTAAACTATACTCCCTCTGTCCTAACATATCGTGTCCATCTTGTTTTGTTCTAAGTCAAAATTTTAAACTTTGACCAACAATATCTATAAATATATATTGTTTCAAACTAAAAAAGTTACATGTTATGATAGTTCATGTCACGATGAATCTAGTGACATCATTTTTTGGTTGTCAATATTTAGTTTTTTCGTAATTGTTGGTCAAAGTTCAAATTTTTTGACTTAGCACAAAACTAGATGGACCTTATATTTTTGTTCGGATGGAGTAGGTTCTTTAACACGTCTATCACAAAATTGGATTCAAAGAGTTTTATCGCAAAACTACACATTTAATGTATGTTTTTATTTTTTTGACTGGTCAATGTATGTTTTTATCACAAAACTACAGATTTGTAATACTCCCTCCGTTTTTAATTATATGACACCGTTGACTTTTTCGTTGAACTTTGACCAACAATATAGATTTAAATAATTACTTTTCGAATGTGAAATGAATATCATTGGATTCATCATCAAAAGCATTTTAAGGTTAACTCATTCACTTAGCTATTTACACAAATATTTATAGATAAGACGAATAGTCAAAGTGACGAAAAAAGTCAACGGTGTCATATATTAAAAAACGGAGGGAGTATCTTTTTATAAATAACCTGTAGGTTTGTGATAGTTTTATCATGGTTTATGAATTTCTTTTCGACGGTACGTTTCAGTACAAAATTATTAACTGGATCCAGCACTGGAAAATCTCATTCTCGTTCTCAGCTACTACTCGTTCCATGTGTATGAGCTCTGCGATGTGCATCTTCTCCAAATTACCCCATGATACGGACGCTTGATACTTGGGTTCTTGCAGAGAGGTTGTCTCTGCTACTCTTGGCGTACACAAACATTTTGATGAACCTGTAAACATATGTTAGAGTATGTTCATCTGTTGGTGCTAAGAAAGAGCCGAAGGAGGTATAAATGAGTTTGCACGCATGCTGTGGGATTTAGCCATCGGGGCAACCATGGCATATTGCTCAAGTTTGCACTAATGCTAACTACACTTTAGTAAAAAATTTGTTTTAACTTGACTTAGCACCTATAATAAATGGTAATGTTGCTGGCAAAAAATGCAGAAGATACGTAGAGAGATGTCATGCTAGATAGTTATATAATCCTCCAGCACCACCCGCTACTGAGTAGCTCAGTGTATTACCAGTAGCGGGCCAATTGGATGATGTTGTCGTTCCTAGGAAGCCGTTTCCAGTGACGGGCATTGAGACATCGTGGCCACACGGACTGTAAAATGGGCAACGTGACTGTAAAGTCATTTTTTTACTAATGTATCCACTGATGGATCCAAATAAACTTGTGTATTCAAAAATAAGCATTTGTTTGGTTACCATTGTTTTGAATGTTACTATTAACTACTCAAAGTTAAAAAAAAAGGATAAATTCATAATTGAGGTACAAAGTAGGAGCACTCATGCAATTATCTCATTTAAAAATTATCTTTACCCAGTGATCATACACACTATGTTCCCTTCTCGCTACAATTAGAATTAAGTACTACTCCCTCCACGTCCTTATCAGAAATCGTTTAAGTGTACTTTTATGAAGCCTATTTCAATACGAATCTCCTCGTCTCATTTTAACATTTCTAACTTTAGTAAAAAAAAAATATTTGCAGCCAAAGTTTAAAAAAATTTACTTAGAACAAGTTTCAAACAGCCTTTAGGGGCCTCAAGGTAGTACATTGTTTTCCACTTGATTCCATGCACGTAAGTCGTGATGCCTTACACTGCATTTACATAAGTTAATACTGTTGCCAACTTGATATCCGCCAGGTGCACAGTCCAGGATACATTTTGAACTTGACATTTGATCAGAACACATTATTAACATAGAGCAAGGCAATAAAAAACTTAATATGCATTTTGGTACATTTTTGGAAATCTTTCACTTGCTTAGGTTGAATCATTACAACTGCAGGTTTTTCTGATACATCTTTAGCTATCCCAACGCGGTCGTGTTCACAGGTTGTGGGTATGTCCACATCGACCCGTTAATGTGGATCGTTCGATGAGCCAAGCTCAAGATGTAGACGTCATCAGATATTGTCTGGGTCGGATCTTCGGCTGACGACCCGAACGTTCGCGAACTCTTGTCTGCTTTCTACCTCTCCCTCATCTCGCGCCCCTTGCTACCTCTTCTGATCCCCAACAACATCACCCATCTTATCTTATATTTACTAACTGGAGGCTTTTTTAGGCCTCCACGTTAATCGAAAAAAATCTTAGAAATTCTCAAACATAAAGGAAAACATCCGGCCGTACAAATTAAAGTAAGATAATCGGTGTCCTTTAGATCTAACATAATTTAAATTAACCACCTCTGCCATTATGAATAGATTTGTTAGAAATACCCTTCATACCTATTTCTAAATTTCCCACCATGTCATTATGAGTCTAAAAAATAACTAATTTTGGAATAATAAATATAGATAAAACATACTCCTAAAACGTATTCTCAAATTACCCACCATGTTTGCCCAATTTGGATCAATAAAGGAGTATATTTAGTATCCCAAACAAAAATTCAAATACTTAAAAAAATATATCAAAGTAAATATACTTCTTTTTAATTGTCCGTGAAATAAACCTTTAAAAGGCCATTAAAAATAATAATCAATAATAACAATAATTAAAATTCACATCCCATTGAAAGTCTTGATTGGTCCAAAGATAATTTAGTTGAAAAATGTGTGGCAATGATAATTTCCTAAATGCATAATGCCTTAATGGTTTAGTACTGTAGATAGATAATAAATATGTATATGCATGTCTATCAAAGGAAATAAAGCAAAATAATTGATGAAGGGTAAAGATCACCATTAACGTTACAATATTATGGAACTTGAAGACCATATACTCTTAATCTTTTAAAAAAATAATCTCAATATATAAACATATATGATGATCAAAGTTTGGATAATCACATTTGTGATAGATATGATTGTACGTAACATAGAGACCATATCGCATAAGTATTAGGAAAGTATCTATGTTAACTTATTCTGAGGCCAAAAAAGCGTAAATCACTTTAGGCGAATGTCGTAAATTTACTATACCGAAGTGGCCACATAATTAGTTATTATGTGGCCGGCTATAGAATAAATGATGGTTAAATTTTGGGAAAGTCTACGTGTTCAATTATATATATGTGTGTGTGATAGGAAACCTATCAAAAATGTTATCCATGACGATCTGAAAGATACCCGTTTGTTATAGACTAGTCTTGAGAGTATACTATAAATAAAGCAGTAAATAAGAAATCAAATTTACATAGTTACCTAGTTACCGAGTTGCTGCTTTGGCATGTTTGTGCCTTGAAACGGATATTAAAGTTAGAACCTTACCAAAGTTACTTATCTAGTCAATACCCTACATCATATTGCATGGCCCTAGGACTCGTTCGCTTACTGTTTTATTTGTCTTCTTGCTCATCTGTCCGGACCTGATTAGATTTGAGATAGTACACTTCTCGTTCCCTGTGGATAAATACGATACCGTGGAATACTCTCGTGTGAAAGCTACATTGGTATCCGTGCACTTCCGGATTTTATCTGTTAGGCTTAAGGACTGCCAACAGAAGCGACATCCCTGTCGATAGCAAGGCGCCTGTGGTGACTTCGTTAATCTCACGATCAACCGGCACAGACTGTCGAAGGCGCTCATAGAGATAGGGGTTCTGTGCGTGTGTTCGATCATCGGAGTAAGAACTCGTGCGTGTTGTGTCTGCATGTACTGTGTTCACAAGAAAAGTATAAATTATATGCCACATTATTAGTGAACTTTAGGTTTCCTAGCATTCCAGTTATGTTTATGTGAAGTACTAAATGATTATTGCAGTCATAAGATATAGTAACAAAATACTTATTCAGTTATAAATTGGTCAATTCACGAGTATTTGTATTTTAAGAAATGAACCAGTTATACAAGTGTGACACCCCTCATCGAAGATATGCAAACACCCAAACTGAACTGAACCCAAATCCATTTCAAAGTTCAAAATTGAAGTTGAAAACTTCAATAACAATTTTCCCAACTAAAAGTTTATTCAGGAAGCACACCTGAATTGAGAATTTTGGAGAATTTTCCAGGATTTTTCAAATTATGGAAGTGCCTCTAAAATGTAAGAGAAAATTATGCAAATCCTGCTGTTCCTCGAATTTTAATTCAACTTATGTTGCTCAGACCTACCTGAACGCAAAATATAAGTTGGAGCTGGATATTTAACCTATGTTCCCAAAATTTCTGATAATGTTTGATATAAGTTTCCTTTTTAATTCGACAAATCCAGTAGCAGGAAATCCAATTTCTTCAAATTTGGGTCAGATTTAATCTTTGTGAAGCAACTCCCAGTTTTTCAATGCAACTGCCCCCTTTTCAAAAATCCTGACCAAACTAGAGGTCAATTAGTGATTTTTCGAATTGTTGCAGGATTTTTTGTCACTGCTTAGGTATGTTTTATAAATGCCCAAACTTTCAAAAGTGTCCAACTTTGACCTGCTGCAATTTGAAATCTATTCAAAATCCAGACGTGCATGTTATACCATCGGATTTTCCATCCTTTGATCTATCTCCCGACAAATTTTCGTGATTTTTGGAGCTTGTTCGCATTTTTAATATTGTGCACAATTTCAGGAGAAATCACCGTTTGAATAAATCGAGAAAAACAAAAGATGCCGCTGGGCCCACCTATCAGCCCCTCTCTCTCACTGAATCGCCGCAGCGCTTTTGCGCCACGTCGCCGCCGTTGTACGGCTCCGCCGTGCCGCCCACGCTCCGCTCCTCGCTCGAGCTTGGATAAGACGCCCCCTCTCCGTCTGAACGCCCCGCGCTACATTCCTCTTCCGTCGCCCTCCTCCCATCAAACCGTAGCATCGCCGCCGTCTCCCTCCAGCTCACCTCGTCACGTCTCCGTCGAGATGCTGCGCCGCTGAGCCCCGCTACAGGAACTGCGCGAGGACGCTCTCCAGCCTCCCTCGCTGCTCCCGCTCCTCAACCCCGCGTGAGGCCCGCGAATCGGCCGGCCTTGTCACGGTGGCGCCCCCCTTGACCCCTCGCCCCTCCTTTTTCCACAGTTGAGTTGTCAGCAACAGAGATTTCCCCTGCCGTCATTGAACCACTGCCGCCACCCCAACCGGTGAACTCTGCCCTCCGAGCCTCCCCGTCGATGAGATCCTCGTCGCCCAGGACCGCGCCACCGCCCTGAACCTTGTGCTCGCACCACCTCCGTCGGACTCCTTCCCAATTGCTCAGAACGCCGTCAATCCACACCTCACCACGCCAACGCTTGTCGCCGAGCACCTCCACGTCATCCCCATCGACTAGATCTACTGCGCCGCGGTGCACTCAGTCGCAGTGAGTCGTGTGCGCTCGCCATCCCTCTCACTCTCCCTCGCCGTGCACCAGAACACACGTCTTGTCACCGCCGCTGCGCCGCGCGCCGGCGTGCACGGGTGCCGCAGGCGAGCCGGATCTGGTGCGGCCGCGCCCGTATGGCCCCACATGATGCCTGGATCTGATTGGCCGGCCCGTTTTTCCTTTTCGCTAATATCTTTAATTCTCAGAAAATCACAGGATATTGCAAATCCAGAGAAAATAAAAAATAAATCAGAAAAATGCATATCCTTTTTCGTGGACTCCTTGTGACCAGATCTATCTAAACAAATTGTCAAACTGCATAAAATTGTTTATCTATTTTCTGTAAAATGCCTTAAGCAATTTATATTGTTTAAATCATAATAAATTCTGTCTAAGTCCTTAAATCCTAAACTTTTGCATGCCAGTAAGATAACACACTTACAAAGAATTTTTCCTTGGTTATATAATGCTTAAATATTTTCTTATGATTTATTTAATCCACCATCTTGTTTAAATTGTTAAAAATAATCATTAATTCAATAAATCATGAAACTTCACAGCAATTTACCTCCAGTGGTACTTAACTCTAGAAAAATGCCACTGGACATAAACTAAATTTCGAAATCATGTTAATTTAAGTAACCAACTTTAATTAAATTGCATCATGTTATTGCATCTAACATGGATTATTTCCTTGTCATGAGGTGTAGTGACCGAGGAGACTCCGGAGCCTCTTGACTTCCAGCTGCTGGTGGAGACTCGGGAGGAGCCGCAGACTGACCCTGCTACTGACTTTGCTAGTGTAGCTCATGAGCCAGGCAACCTCCGGTGCATTCTGTCCTGTATTTTCAGTTTTATTTTATCACTATGTATGAAGTCTAGTTTGTTTGTGCACTTGGTTTATAGGAGTTGATTGGAACTCTAGAACTGCATTAGGTTTACCCTTCCTGATTACCCTTGATATTCCTGTCAGTAGTATGTTGGTCTTTTGTCGATCGTTAGCACTTCTATGCTTAATTGCTAGTGATCAGTAGAAGTCGAGTGGTGGGTCCCACTCGCGAGATAGGATCATGACACCCTGGTTTTGTACTAGAAAAATTGTAGGTTGTTGGAGACCGGACGGGGATTGTTTGTATATATAGGATGGTTTGCGAAGGCTGGGCCTTCACTGTGGTAGTCCCGTCTGTATCGGTTAAGGACCGTTTGTTGTTTGCCCTGTTGAGCAACTTCGAACGTACTAATCTCATGCTGGTGTTTATGGGCCCAGTAAATCGTCGTAACCTGTGTTGCCCTGGATGTCTGGTGATAGCCTACTCTTTTTATCGTGGTACAGTTGAGAGAGAACGGATCACCTCCCGAACGGGGCATACGTCTGGGACGGGACCGTGTCGGGAGGACCCTTTCTCGGGAGGAGTTGGATCCAGCCAGCTCTTGTGGTGCGTAGGTGAAATGTTGCCATATGTGGTCTACTCGCAGCGCATATGTCATGTGATCAGGTTTCTCCTGCAAGATGTACATCGATGTCGCCGCTCTCGGAAAGGAGCACCCACTTGTTCACTGAGTCACCTCGTAGTGTGATGATGGATATTGATGATGATGCTCTACTGCTTTATTCACTTACTGTATTACTTGTAGGTTTTACTTGTCTGTTTTAGGGTAGCTGCAAAACATAATACTTGGCTAATTACTTAACTTGAGCTAAAACTTGAAAGTAAGGACTCAGTTATTAGTGTTGTTTTCACAACATGAGTCAGCGTACTCCCCTGTAGCCTTTGCATGCTAGGAGTCGCCTGTAGATGGCCATGTTGACGGGTAAGTCTTGCTGAGTATTAGTTGCTCAGGGTTTGGCTCTTTAATGTTTTATGCAGGTAGTACCTTCATCCCTGACTATACCGGTAGAGGCGGCCAGTGGGATGGACAGCCTCCTGTGGGTTGGACCATCCACTTGGAGCCTGAGGAGTGATCTGCTGTTGAGGAGTTCGCATCATTGGGCTTGTGATACGGATTCGTGTATCGTGAGCATGTAGTTGCTTTAAGAAGTATCGAGTATCGGTACTTTGTATTTGTATCGTTGTTGGACTTCTACTGTGCGACTCAATGTTTTAATTTAGACCTAATGTAATAACTTAAAAATTTAATTTGTGCTATTTATGTGATGTATTATCTATGTCTGTTCATCAGTATTTTCGACTAGATCCTGTTATGGCTAGTTTGGGAGGAGAGGGACACATGCCCGGGGAACGAAAAAACGACGGAGGCAATACCTGCACGCGCGCTCCCCAGCGCGCGTCCTTCCCTCGGTGGGACCTGTTCCATGCCACCGTTTGGGAACGCGCGCTGGTCCCAGGGAGCGTCCTCCCTCTGCGAGCGGCTGGCTCCCTACCAAGTGCCAACGCTTGAGGAAAAATAAAAAGAAAAATTAACAAACTCTCAAAAATAGAAAACAAGCTTTAAAATTCAGAAGAAAAATAGTAAAACGCTCAAAAATCAGAAAAATCAAAAACATGCTCTGAAAACCTGGGAGATAAAGAACCTGCTTAAAGTTGCCAAAAAAAATCCATACACTCCAACAGAAAATCATACACCAGCACATGTGCATGCTAAAATTATTCTTGAGCACCTAAATGACAGAATGAGCCGTATATTTATTTGTACATTTCAATACCACTAAATTATCCTCAAGTAGCTCGCACAAGTAAAACACAATATATACACCTATCCATAAAGTTCAATTACAACAGCTTGAATACACCATCATGTTGGATACTATTTTATCATCTCATCTGTACCCGCTCCCAACAATAGGTTGTGCTCATCAGCTCATGTTACAATCTCCTTTGCACTGGCTGAATCAAGTCTCATGTTAGGCAGAGTTACGGATCCCACAACCTGAAATAAAAAAATATATATATGCTCTACACACAACGATCCACATAAATCAGTTAAATACTGCAAATCACAATTATAAATTTCAACACTATAATCCATGAATGACTGGACAATTAGTACCACTCAGACATGTCAGTACATTCATCATGAGTCGCTCAGACATACAAAATGAGATGGTATAAATTCTTTGTCCCATACTCCCATGGAATAGCTAAATTTAGATAAAATGTGCAGAAGCAAGTTGCATACAAGACAATAGTTGCCATCAGAACAGATGAAAAGAATTCAGGATAGAGGAAAGAACAATGTGAGCTGACCAAACAATAGTTGTATACAAGATCAGTTACACCACCAAGAGAATTTCTATCAATAACTAAGGCTAGTTCTCAGATTTTAACATGCAAATTGAACAAAAAGCAAGCAGACACACTGCAGGCTGTCATTTGAACTAAATATTTTCCTTTACTACATGGTACAGCTGCTAGTAGAGTTATCTAATAAAGCAAGACAGAAGCATGTTCAGATGTACTACAATTAGAAATATTAAGAACTTGAACATCCAGGTTGCCTTGTGGAAATGGTGACAGAGGGAGAGAGGGAAGGAGGGATCATACCTATTTTTGTCCATCTCTCAAGTGGATGCAAGCCTACTGCAAGTAACAAAGAACAAAACTTAGTATTAAGTGGTGAAAATTCTTGAACATAACTATATTCTGATAGGACAAAGCCTCATGCCCCTTCACAGCATTTTGGGAGACGTGGAGCATTCCTATGCTCACACGTCAATTCATGGCGACGTGGATAATCGGTTTTTCCTCCACGTCCTGCTCTCTCCTCGCTACCCCTGCTCCCGCCTCCCTATGGGCCCCACCATGTGCTGCTCCTGCTCCCTTGTGACAGATGAGCCCGTGCCCGGCCACAATTTTCAAGCCGCCTGATTCGTTGCCCCACCTCATGTCCGCTGTGAATAGAGAAAAAAAAAGAACCGGGTCGGTGCCGGGATGGGAGGAGACGACGCAGAGAAGAGAAGAGAAGAGGGCGGCGCGAATCAAACTGGAAGGCATCGAATCAGAGTCTTTATGCTGCGGTTCAGACGCTCCTGCCAGATACGAGGGAGAGGAGAAGGCCGGATGGGGCCGCCATGCTGCTCCCGGCGCCAGCACACAGGCCGTGGGCCACGCGAAGGGCAACCACTTCAAGAGAACAGAGGAGGAGAAGCCGCTTCAAGCGAACGGAGGAGAAGCCGCTTCAATCGATGTCGTAAGGCAATGACTCCAGCAGGTTGAGTTCTTATGAGAATCTCAGATGGGGACTAGGCGGAGGGGAGAGGACAACCGCTGATGTTTCTTGGGTCCGTCAACTGGCTGTGGGATAAAAAGCAACGAAAACGGTGAGGAAGAATGGAGCTGCTCGTGGAGGCAATGGAGGAGCCTTCCATGGCTCTCTGGCGAAGGGAGCGAATGGTGCTGCTGGTGCGCTTGCGGAGGAAAAGAAAGAAGAAAAGGAGAGAAGCAGCCCGTCTTTACTCGCAGCTGTCGACATGTGGAGAGCAGGACCGCCGCGTGGCCTTGCCCCATCCAGCGCGCATGCCACCCGTGATCCTGACGAGAGCGGCGCTAGAGAAAATAACAGAAGAAAGAAAAGAGGCAGGGGTTGTTGTGGGAGTGGGACCCACTACCTTTTCAATTTGATTTTTTTTTTGTTGCTGGGAGCACACAAACGCCAGTTCACACTTCACAGTAGAAACATTGCTTCCACATTTTCATGGAGGCCCTTTAGTTTATACAAATCATACAAAGCTTTCTAAAGTTGTTTATAACATAACGTTTCATACATTAGTATTTTAAGTTGTTTTCAATATTATAACGATACATTCTCTGAATGGGCGCGGCGGAGCGCGCTTACCTACCTAGTAACACTGACTGACCAAAAGAACAAGATAATTGTGCCTCACTTGCAGCAGCAGCAGTACAAGATAATCTGTTCCTTTGCTAGTGTCTTACCACTCAGACATGTCGATACACTCATCATGAGTCACTCAGACATACAAAATGAGACATGGTATAAATCAGAACAGACGAAAAGAATGCAGAACATAGGAGAGAACAATGTGAGCTTGTGACTTCACATTAGCTGCTAGCTGAACAGAAAACTGAGGCCAAATATCTACTCCAAGGAAAAGTACTTGATCTACCAACTAATGGTAGAACAGTTAAGCGGAGGCTATTAACAGCACCATGCTCAGGTGCTCTCATTAAGGCTAACTAGTCACAATGGTAGAACAACAATGGCAGGTTATGCTTTGCATCACCCACCTCTCTCAAATACGCACTGCATGAACTTGTAACAAACTAACATTGATTACTTACGAGTTGCTTCTTCTCACATTGCTTAGCTAACCTGATTGATAGATGTTTTAAAAAACATTTTAATAATCAAAATATCCTCCATCAATTCAGGAAGAACAGTTAAACGGAGGCTATGAATCTGCATGTCTATTTACATATTATTACTCCCTCAATTCTTTCAAGCAGATCAAGCAGATCTTGTAGTCCTCCAAGAGCAAGTACCTTGCAGATCAAGCAGATCTTGTAGTTCTCCAACATCATGGCCTACGACGTTCCTTCTTCCCATCCTCGTTCCCATCTGGATGAATGGATTACAAGCATCAAATGGTGCCTTTTGGATTGGTCGGCTAGATCTAGTGAGAGTGCGGGAGGGAGGGAGCTCACCGGGTGGTCTTGGAAGTGGTAGTAGACGCCGTTGCCGGGGATGAAGCAGAGAGGACGGAGAAGCTTCGGTCGACGACGATGCACTAGTCGTGCGGAGGAGGCAGAAGCGCTCGCGTCGACGGAGGAGGAGCAGGGGCAGATCGCGAGGAGGAGGAGCAGGGGCTGGCCACGAGGACTCGAGGAGGTGGAGGAACTCGCGTCGACGAGGGAGCCGGCAGCTTCGGCGAGATCAACGCGCGACCAAGCTTGGGAGAAGAGGGCGAGACGCGGATATTGCCGCGAGCGTGTCGGCGTTTGCGAGATACGGGGAAGGGATTCTCCTCCCGGTGGCGCGAGGCGATGGTTCCTAGCCCGGGGAAGCAGGCCGAACCCCGGCCGCGGCTTCCCCTCGCCATGGGCTTCCAAACGCGCGGGCCGACTTCCCCAGCTTTCCCTTCCCGCGGGCTGGCTTCCCGGGGAATGGGCCGGGATCCCCGCGGGGAAGGTGGTTCCCAAACGAGGCCTTAAAAGGGGTAACGCTTCAACTAGTACGATGTTCACGGGAAAAAGAAAAACACACATTTGATGGTCGCAACGTACCGACTCCCGAGGAGAAAACGATTCACACCGTGTGAACATGTGTTGAATTCACGCACCCAGAGCATGACAGGAAACTCGCGTATACTGCCGCCCGTTCGCGGCACAACGGTGGCGTCCGCTCATCGCAAGTCATCGAACCGCCGTCTTTGACGCCGTACTTATATTCTCTCCTTATTGTGCTACCAGAGCAACATTCTCCCGATACCTTGCTTGTGCTACCACCCTCTTTCTACCCCAGCTGAGACGGCGACTCCGACTTCCGGCGAGTTGCCGCCGCCGCCATGCCTGACAAGGGTGACGGCGCCGGCAGCGATTTCAGCCGCTACAAGCAGATATGTGATCTAGGGTCTCACCTCCGGCTCTCTGCGTCGTCTGAACCCAACGCCCGGCAGGTGCCGGCCGTTCAATTCCAGGACCACCCGGCGACGAACATCAACGTCGGCAACCACCAGGCGCCAGCGTTCGGCTTCCAAGCGCGGAGCATCAACGCCGAGCACCATCACCAGGCGTTCCCCTTCCTACCACGGACGTCCATCAATGCGGAGCATCACCAGCCGCAGATGCCAGCAGCCCCCGTGCCGGCCCATGGCTTCCATGACGCAGCGCTGGTGCAGGGGCATCGGTCCAGTGCCGAATACGGCACATCCTGGATCGACGACATGCTCGCCAGTAATGTTGTTCGTCCCCCTGCAAGCATTCCTCTGTACGACCAAGTCGTGAACCATAGGGAGGAGGAAGAGCATGCTGCACTCGCAAGGAGCACGGAGACTGGTTACCCCATTGGCTGCGCTGCGGAGGAGGACCACGGCTTCACGCCCAGCGTCCATGCCCAACTGGACCGCACGAAATGCCGCACCGTCAGGGAGGTTCTCCACGATAGTGGTGAGCACGTCAACCGTTATCCTAGATATGCTACAGCACGCACTGCTCGCAACTGTGATTTTGCATGTAATATTTTGTTGCACACTTGATATAGAACCGCAAGTCACATTTCATTCCCATGGCTCAGAACTAGGGCAGCACCAACACGCAATCTGCAACAGAATGCGCACCGGTGTCGATGAGCAAATCCAGACAGTCCAACTGCAGGATCACGAGTAGGTGACTTTATCACATGACTTTTTTAAAACTTTTAATCCTATTGAATCTATCTTTGATGGCAAAGAATAGATGGCATATACATTAAACACCATTTAAAAAACAAAAGTGCACATAAATACATCAATTCATCATTATTTCCTTTTTGTAGTCTCCGCAATTGTACACATGAGGGGTCGCACAACTTCAAGGCCAGCACCTTCTGTGCATCGCTGCCAAACAACGATGCACAATTGGAGCTTGGAGTTGATATGTTGAACAATACACTATCTGCAAATGGTGAGAAAGTTATGTAGTGGAGCAATTGTTATAGTCTTTTTTTTTTGGTGAACATTTTTCATATATTTATGCACATGTTCCCAGAAAATCCTGAAATTTAAGTGACATTTCATGTTTAGCTGAAGGATCACTCCCTGATGCTTCTCAGACGGTCACGCTGGCCGAAGAAGATGACTGTGCTGGATACACATTTCAAGCTTTCGATTGGGCTGGATTCCACCCTGAGATACTTGAATCTTCCCAAGTTACTGAATACGATGGAGTGTCCGGCACCAGCGCAACAATGTACCCAAGTCTACGCGACAAGCTACGGGAAAGGGAACAAACGAAGCTTTCCAAGCTGTCCGCCAAGAAGGCTTCAAAAATGTATAAAAACAGGAAGAAAGACTCTGCCAAAAATCCAAATATTTCATCACCATCGGTCAAACTTACTTGCAGCAAAGACAATACATTCCGCAAGTACTCATGCAGAGTATGTATTTGAAATGTGCAATTATATTTCTTAATCCAAGTAATGCTAATGTCAACTGGTTATTCTTTTGGCCCATGCAGATCAATGAGCTCAACAGGATGATGAAAAAACTTGAGGAAGAAACTGCCGCAAAAAGTGGCTCCACTGGACAGATCGTTCTCAAGGAGAGGATGAAAATGTACAAGCAGGAGAAGGAGGAGCTTTTAGGCACAATCAAGAAGGGTCTGCAGCGGAGAGAGAAGTGTAACGATGGTGATGGACCTTGACAACATGGATGGCGCAGTGACGAGGGATGCCAATAGAAAAAAATTACGAATCCTATGTTGCTACTCTATTTTTCTATAATTGTTTTGTGTCAGTCTCCCTCCAACAACTACTGCTCAAAATCTCAATAGTAGTGAATCATGACTCTTCAGCTTGTTTTTGATAAAACGGGTTACTGCATTATATTGCTGGGTTCAGCAACAGTTTTATCTATCTTTGTTCTAAATTATTATTGTATCATTGTGCAATACTCTACCATTCTCTTATTCAGACGCCGAATGGTTTTAACGTTTATTTGTATATTTATTGTGTTGTAGCATTTGAAGCATACCGCCTCAGTACCAGTAAAACGAAAGCTGTTTAACAAATGGCGAACAATCAACCATAATTAGCATGGAAATTTGTTCTCCTTGATTGACATTGATGGAATATTTGCCTTTCAGGTGGCAAATTAATAGGTCTCAACATTATGTTTACTCTATGAACCATGTCTCATGCATGAAAGTTAATTTTCTTTTTGGAACCCGGGCGGAAGCCGTCCCAAATTTATTCACCGACTTCATGTGTTCAAATTGTTAATATTAATCAAATATTCTATTTTTGCGTCTCATATACTTTAGTTGTTCTAAATCAAGACCCTATATGTATTTTGGTGACGTGGCATATATATAACCGTGACCCACCCTGATTTATGTCCATTGCGTGCAGCCCAACTGAGCTGCAACAGCCCTCCATTTTAATTGATGAAGTTAGTTCCTAACATTTTTATTAACATCATCATTTAAAAATTGGAGTATAAATTGAGTTATTCATCAACAACTGAGCTAATGATCGTTAGATGATAACCACTCAAATGACATGGCTAACTTACAACTCATATAGTAATCATGCATACCATCCCTACGAGAAATCTAGTCTTCTAGGACGGTTGGTTTTTGTCACAAAAATCATGCATATGCATTCGTTACCTATCAAGCGTTTATGATCATGTCTGTGACAAAAATATGTTATTTCGTCATAAATCTTTGTGACATTTATCCTGTCGTCATAAATTATGACAAGTAAAACATCACAAAATACACTTCAGCCCAACTAATGCCCATGAAATGACCTGCCTTTTGTGGGCTAAGCCCAATTGTGAGCCTTTTTCATTTTGCACACCTTTTTAGCTTTCTTTTAAAAGGCCAAATTCTTTTATGGCCCTTTTAGCAATTTTTGTATGCGCTAATTTTTAACCACGCAACCAGGTTGTGGGCTAGCCTTACACAAAGATATTGGAAAAACATACAACCCATCATATAACTAACATCATTACAATATATTATAACTACAAAATTGTTCATTGAACAAAAGAATAGAACGAGAACAAAATAGTCATACATTCATGTGAACTGTAAATTGGGAAAAAAAAGTATTTTGATCATCATAAAATCGTCATTTGGTACACAAAAGGCCAATCTTTTTTCATCATGGGTCTGGCCCACTTGTGATCCATGTTAGGTTCATCACACATTATAACTTCATGGCCGTTCTGGCCCATGTTAGCACTGACCCATTTGTACTGTATTTATTTTTTAATGTTAACCCTGACCCATTTGCACTGTATTTATTTTTTTCATGTTAACCCTGACCCATTTGCACTGTATTTATTTTTTTATAACTCTTAATGGACTTTCCGGTTTTGGCCCATGTTTGTTTTGTCGTCCTGCTCATTTTTTGTCCATGCCTTGTTTTTCACATAGACTATTTAGTTTAATCCATTATTATAGGAGTCATATTTGTTAGTTAGCATTGCTTCAATCGTACATATATTGTTGTTGTATGAAAATATACATATATTTATTATATGTCTTTCTTTAGTTGTCATCAGTATTTGACTTCCGGAGTCTCAGCTCCTAGCTGCAACCCTGTCGCAGCAGCTCAGCTCATGTTTCACACCATTGCAATTCGGCCGGTATCCAACAATAATGTGTCTCCCATCAGTTCCTTGTGAAAGTACGATAGATTATTAGTGCATAGATAAACTGTTACTACATACCTGACGTACGTACACAATTAAGTTGCTTCGTAAGGGTAGAGCACGAGGCGCGAAATGTCCTGATGAAGTTGTTCTCGGAGATTTTCGAATCAAGTTGTTGGGTAATTTGTGTTCTGCAGGCTATTTTCAAGGAAACCGCATTATATATGTGACGAACATGAAAAACGTTCCAGACTTTACTAATCTGGTTAGAGGATCGTATATATACATCGAAATGGACCAGTGGCTGCTGCAATTTTTGTACTCCACAATTAATTATTGACAATACTAAAGCGACGCTACTAACTTATTACCGGAAACTCATCAGTAACAAATGGAGCGGTAGGCATACTCTACGGTCGTACGTAGAGACTCCAGTCTACCGGGCACCCAGTCTACGTAGGTACGTATACCCTTTTCCGCATACGTACCCACCCAAGCGTCGACAGCGTGCGGACAAAACAACGCCACGTGGTCGGAACTGGATCAGGGCTGATGTGGACGCACCTGGGGACCTTCCGTCCTCCAGTTGCCCTAGGCAAGCGGTTGCCTCCACCCGCGCGGGCCGATGCGGATCCGACGGCTGCGATCGAACCCCCGCGCAACTCAAACCGTGCCCAAAAAATTTCCGTCGCGCGCCGAAACCCTCGCCGCCGACGCGCCCCTTGGCCCGAGGACGCGCCCCTTCCCGATATGCATATAGACGCCCCGCGCCGTCGCCGTCCAGGCCAAGAATCAGACGCCTCCATTCCTCGGTCAGCTCGATCCAGCCGCTCTCACTTTCTCTCTGTCCTAACCCTACCCTGCGCATTCCCCACCACCGTCCTCCGCCGCCGCCACTCGCCGACCCACCTCGCCAACCTCTTCCGCCGCCGTAGACATGTCGTCCGACGAGATGTACGACGCCGACGGCGACGTCTCCCGCTACCTACAAAGCCCTGGCCGGGATTCGCATCTGCTCGACCTGGCGCCTCTACCGGAAGCCCCGGTTCCGGCGCCGGCGCCGGAGACCGGTGTCGTCGACGATTCATGGATCGACGCAATGCTCGCCGAAGGCCCTCGAGTTGTCCCTCCACCTGCAAGTCCGCGTCGAGAGGAACAGCTCGCCTCCATGGTGGTCGAGAACCACCAGGAGACGACCATGGATGAGGAGAACCCCCACCAGGAGACGGCCATCGGTGAGGAGAACCACCAGGAGATGGCCATGGATGTGGAGAACAATCAGGCACCTGCCACTGAAGCCGAGAACGACCCAGCGCCGGCAACCGAGGAGCCCAACCCAACGCCGGCGCAGGAGGCCGCCGGTGGAGACGACTCGAACGTGCCCCCCGTCTACGTTCCCTTCGTCGACGGCGAGCTGGACTGCACCAGGTGCCGCGTGCAGAGCGCGGTTGTCCATTACTATGGTAATCCTTCACATGAGCCCAGATCATCATGTCACATGCGTATATAAACTAAGCCCCGCCTTCTCATGTATCTTGTTTATATACTTGTGCAGCACGACGCAAGGCACAGTTCGTCCTTCACAGCGCTGCTGATCGAGGGGGCGCGCTCCAGCACGCGATAATTGAATGTACGAGCCTTGATGCCAATGGCCAGATCCAAACGGAGGACCTAGTCTATGTTGAGTAAGTGTCTTACGCATGATGTGCATGGTATATATAGGAGAAGCAGTAGGGATATATTGCAGTTGCCAATACAAACTTCATCTCTCGTTGTTAACTTCCTTGTTTCAGTCTCCGTAACCACAGCCACCAGTGGGTGCAAAACTTCATTGCCGACAAGGTGAACGTGCTGCGAAGCATTGGGGTAGGTCGGCTGCAAACAATCGGAACTGGAGCTGGGGCTTGTTGAACAACACGTATACTTTCGGCACCAGTACGTTTCAATGGTGAGGAATTTATAATGAAGCCACTATTTGCATTCGTTCATATGAACAAATAATGTTGAGTTTGTAATGGAGTCTTTATTTCGTGTGTAGGCGAAGGAAAAGATATGAAGCTTTGAATCAGGCGTCTATACAGGCAGACAAAAACGCCAATGCTCATGAAGCTTCATCTCAGCCAATCATGCAGGAAAAGAAAAAAAGCAAGGACCCAAGAGATTATTTTCTACTGGTCACTCAGGCTGGAAAGAGCAAAGATATCAAATGTGAAGCTTGTGAACTGTATCAAGAAGCTGTAACCCTGAACAGAAGAATACAATTTAGTTACTAGTATACATTATTTGTGCTCCGTCCTGTTATTCATGCTACAATCTATATATTCATTTTGCAAAAATTACTCTGAACATTTGGAGCAATTTTTATTTCTCCTGAATTTTCGGAGCATTTTTGTATTTTTTTTCTGATTTTTCCCTGGGATGCGTTGCCCTGTGCTCCCAAAGTCAGCAGGGGGAACGAAACCTACGAGTGGGGATGTTTCCTGTCGGAACCTGGGTTGCCTGCCATATGCTCATCTGAACCGATCCTCAATGTGCCGTCTCTTTTCCCCCCTTCCTCTTCTTCCCTCCAGTTTCCCACGGAAGCGTGCAAGTGCGGCGGTGGGGTGCGTTTCCTCGCCTCAATCCGTGCTACCCTCCAAGCAGGCAGCCGCAGCCCGCAGCCAGTCGAGGCCAGTGCTTGGCTAGTGAATAGCTGATGAGTAGTCAAAATTTGATTAGGTTTTGATGTGTAAGGCTACATTTTGCATCATGTCACCCCAGCTAAATCGTACGTAGCTAGGTCCGCGCTACCACACACCCAGCCAGGGCCGTCTCCGAGTTTTTTAGGCCCCGGTGCGAAACGAGAAATGGGGCCCTAAAGTATAAAAATTTACATAGCCAAAATACACTTATAGTTAACTATATAACTTCAATACATGCTATTTTCACAATATTTAGGAATGTTATCTAATATTAATGCTAAAAGACTGAAAGTAGCGCTCGACAAATAAACTGACCTTACGTTTTACTGAAAAGAAGGATCCTTCTAGTATTTCTTGAGGTGAAATCTTCAATCATATCTTCATACTTAATCTGCTCCAAAACATCACTCTCAAGTGCTATTGTTGCTAATCCGTTGAGTCTTTCTTGTGTCATAGTAGAACGCAAATAGGATTTCAACAACTTGAGTTTAGAAAAGCTCCTTTCCGCAGATGCAACAGTTACGGGAACGGTTAACAAAATTCGATATGCAATAACAGCATTGGGAAAACATCCTAGCTGTTTCAAATACTTCAAAATGTCAAGAGGGCCCATAGATTCCTTAATCAAATCTCGGATGAGTTTTAACTCCACAAACAATTCTTTTCCATCAATGTCTGATTTTTCTCCACTTTTAAGTGCAGCCTCAAGATTAATAGATGAAGAAAATAAACTCTTATCATCCAAGGAGCACAACTTGTTTGAAGTAAACAAGAAACCAAAAGTCTTTTCAAACCCTTGATATTGTTCGAATCTTGTAGTAAGTGAAGCTATAGCTTGATCAACAACAGGAATAAAATAATTCACCCTGAATGATTCTTGTTCAGATTGTGTAGCAATAGATTCATCATTAGTGGTCTCATCAAAATGTCTCTTTCTTTTGATTTTACGCTTAGTGCGGAACTCTGGATCAATACCCATGTCAAGTGCAACTTCTGTTGCAGCTTCCAATGCTTGGGAAAAGCCATTTTCTCTGTATTTACTGAAAAAGGAAATCAGCCCTTGTACTCTTTCAATTGCAATATCAATAACCATATCCTTTGCTTGTAGTTGCTTGCTGACCAAATTAACAGCAGATAATATTTCATACCATATGATTATTGCCAACACAAACTCAAAGTCACCAAGTTCATTATCTGCTAAAGATTTAGCTTCACTACTTGTCAATGGATCATTGTCGCTTTCAGCCACTTCTAGTAAAGCCTCCTTTATTTCCGCAAACTGAAACCTTATAGCCTTAACACTATCAACACGACTCTCCCAACGGGTAGATGACAATGACTTGAGAGTGTATCCTGTGATGTTATCTTTAAGAATCTGCCATTTCTTAGTAGACTTTGCAAATGTTTGATAGATGCGCTGTATAACTCCAAAAAAGTTTTTTGCCTTAGCACAAGACTTTGCCATATCACAAAGAGTTAAATTCAGACTATGGCAACCACAAGCTGAATAAAAAGCTCTAGGATTTATATCCAAAAGTTTCTTTTGCACACCTTTATGTTTTCCTTTCATATTTGACCCATTATCATATCCCTGCCCTCTCACATTATCTATATCGAGGCCCAGATTCTTCAATTCATCTTTTAGAACATCAAATAATCCTTGACCAGATGTATCATTCACATCAAGAAATCCCATAAAAGATTCTTCAATGGAAATAGAACCAGAAGATGCATCCACATACCTTATAATCAAAGACATTTGTTCTTGGTGGCTCGCATCAGGAGTACAATCGAGTAAAACCGAGAAGTACTTTGCTTCTTTTATCTTTCTTAGGATTTCAGACCTGATTGCTGTTGCAAGCAAACTTATTAACTCATTTTGAATGCTAGGACCAAGATAATGAACCCTCATTTCATCATTTGTGATGCGTTGAACATGTTGCTGCATGATTGGATCAAATTCAGCTATCATTTCAATCAATCCTAAGAAATTTCCATTATTATCTTGGTTCAACTTGCAATTGGTGCCACGAAATGCGAGATTATGTTCTGCAAGAAATTTTATAATCAAGATAAGTCTATATAAAACTTTTCTCCAATGGTCCCTCTCTTTTTCAAGTTCTCGTTGAGCAACTTTATCAATTGTTTCATTGTTTTGCAACCTGAGACGCAAATCAGACCAAGCAGCCATATTTAAAAGATGCTCTGGACTACCTTCATGCTCTTTAAGTCTATGACTAAGATGATGCCAATCATTCAAACCCTCATTTACTAGCTGACCTCTCACAGGCCCCTTTCTCAATAATTTGCAACAAAAACAAAACACTCTGTCAAGTTCTTTGCTGTATACAAGCCATTTTCTGTCACTCGTTTCTTCATTTGAGTGAATTCTAGTGTATGCTGTAGCAGAAAATCTCCTAGATGATTTGTCTTTAGGACCCTTCATAATAGACAAGTCTCTTTTAGGACCCTTTTGCACCAAAATATCAATCATTTTACTATCAAGTGCATCCCACATTCTTGGATCAAATATATCAGGTTGAAAAGAAGTATCGACATCATCGGTATGGCCAATAACTTCATTGACAGTATTAGCATCATCTTCTTGACCAGTTTCTTCAACCTGAGCCTCAAGTTGTACTGCAATATTAGCATCTCCCCGGCCCTGATCACCATGGCTCTCAATATCACCAACATTATTAGCTTCTGTAGTTTGATTTTCGGAATTAATTTGAGAATCTTTCACAACAAATCTGTCAAGAGCACCCTTTTGGGATTGCGCAGCTGCTTCCAGTCTCTGTTTCTTCTTACGCTTTTCAAAACCAGAATCATACTTTCTATTTCTAGAAGTAGAATACATGATGCCTCAGCCAGATGGACACCTGTTTGACAAACCAAACTTAAGCGCTTAGCTAGCATAGAGACTAGAGTGTTACCAGGATTAAAAAAGGAAAAGAACAAGGAGCCATGGCCGCTGATTCAATCAAGATTAAAAAAATGGAAGGGACATGCCTGCCTGCTTGCTTGGTTGAGGGCTTCACGTGACGCGTGAACCAGCGCTGGCTGCCTGCTGATTGTGAACCACCGCGCCTCGCTCGTCCGTCGTTGAGGCCGGGCTGCCGCTCCGGCGAATCGCAATTGGATGGGATTGGGAAAATCAAGCGGCAACGCTAATGCGATTTGGGGCTAGAGCGAAGGGGAACGACGGCGTGGCTTCTGGTGGAAGCCATCGAATAATAAATTCGATCACCGGCAAAGGCAAAACAGGCTGCGTGCCTCCTTCCGTCAACGCTTCCTGCTTGCCTGCTTGCTGATGGGCTGTGCTGGGCCGCCTTCCTCCATGCGACTTCGAAATTTGGGGGCCCCAAATATTTGGGGGCCCTGTTCGGTCGGCCACCCCGCACACGTCCATCGACGGGGCTGACCCAGCACGGGCAGTAGCTCCGCGCCTCCGCCCCTGCAGCCAGCCATGGCCACCCCCATTTTGTTTTTGAAAGTTTCTTCCCCTGCCACCCTGCCGGAATGGAGGAGAATGAGAGAGCATGGAACAAGGACGAACCACGAACTGGAATAAGAACGAGGAATGCACGTGTCTGTAACTTGCCCAAGCTCACCCGCTTTGCTACCAAGGTGCTAACTTTGGCTAAGTGCACCTGGTTTTCTACCCAAATTAATCTTGTCGTATGCATACAATTCAGCTGCACGAAATGAAAAAATTGCGGCAAATCAAATCCAAACAACTAGTTATATATATTCTTCAGCTCCAGTTAACCATCCGCTTTTTGTGTATTTCAAAACTAACAGCCACCGCTAAGTTTTTAGTTTTTGTATGACGAAGTGAAAGTTCTAAGTTCCCATTCTTAAATTCCTATCCCAGACCATCACCGGCCAGAACTATCATCAGGCGCCGGAGTTCGGCTTTCTAGCTCGTCATCCTTGCATATGGGACTGTAATGTGAATGATTGGTGTCATCTGTATGCTTACATCTGAATTTGTTTTATGTCAGAATCTGATTATGCATAGGAATGAATACAATTAATGATGTATAATGTAGTGATCATACTTATGTAATATATTTTGTTAATTTTGCAGATTGTTCCACCATTTTATGAATTTTTGTCAGTGAGTTCCATGTTTGTGTGATGCTCTCATCCTCATCCATCCATATTTTTTCACTTTGGCTTCTCAATGCAGCATCGGTGTAGCAGATTATATCACCTGGTCTTCATTTAAGCTCCATGCTTGGCTCATCGATTTTGTATGTTGTTACCGGAGAGAACTCAAGTGCCCAGCAATGTGTATTGAGGTACTGTTATCTTTTTCCATTAACCTAACATGAAATATTTTTGAAAAGTAGCTGCTTCGTCTCAAATGTTCTTAATTATGTAGGCTTCCTTTGGTTAATGTTTTCAAATCTAAAGATCCCTCTTCCATTTTATTTTTAAATAACAAAAATAAATTTCCAGTAATTGGACAGAGGGTATCAATTTGATTTTGCCACTTTGCCTAATACCAGCTTACGCTGCTTTTGCTGCCACTATCAGTCACTCGTCAGATATGATTTATATATCTTTCTGGCTCTTAATTTGCTGCTATCCTGACATAATGCATCATCATGGTGTACAAAGAAGGATCCATTTAGCTTCACATAGCATGAATGAATAATGAATCTATTAACGCCATGCCATCGATGATCTCTTTTTGATCATTAATTCTAGATCTTTGATTATTTGTTTCTTTTTACAGTACAGCATTACCAAAAGTTATGCTCTATATAACCATCACCTCCTTGACGCTACAAGAGGAATAGAAGTTGTGTAATTTTCGGCACGAATCTGATCATTTTTATGCATAAGGCTATTCGTAGGTTCCAATTTTTCAGGACAGAATATCAATAAGTGCAAAATTTAGCCATTTTCATGAAATGCTGTAATTTTTTTGAGTATCCATTGCCACTGGCATATTCGTGCTATGTTGTGGTTCTTGATAGCCTTTGTTACCTCAGCTCCATCGCTCCATCGGACCATCCCCTGCAACTATAGCTACCGCTGACTCTGCCCTTCAATGACATCTTCTTGCTGCACAGCTGGTCGCTCATCTTCAACTCTAGGGATCACCACATGCCCGATATTGCTTGCTACTGCTCTGCTATTGTACTTGACCCATTATCCTCCATGACAATTTTAGTCGACTGATATCAATGTAATTGATCAGTTATGTACTACTTGAGGGACGAGAAATCAAGGCACTTACGCAATAATTCTGTGGTTTTTTCCACTCTGTCTCGATCAATTTTCTTCAGAAAGTTTATGTGCAGTTTATGTGGCATTGTTGATACTAAAAATTTCCTGTAGTCATTTTTAAAGTTCTGGAATCGTGGTTATCCTGTCGGTCTCCAAATGTCGTCGGTGGGTTTCTACTGTTGCTGCTATCATAAATGTGCAAAACCTTAATTCCCAATGATCTAACGGGCCCTTTCAAACTGTTATGGGATGCTGCTTTGCGCTGAACACTTCAGTTTTCTATTCGGTTTGAGTTTATGAATTCTGCTTATGGTTTGGGTATGGTTGCTTCAAATGGAGTTTCTTGCTAGCAGAATGCTTGTCTGGATCTGAAGATTAATCATAGGCAATGCTTGATGTTCAGAGGTAGACCAATTTGTTCATTTAGGTTCTTCCTATATATTACTATTTAAATCTACTGTTGCATCTTGATTCCGTAATTTGTTTATCTCACTCAATCTTAGCTACACTTTTAAGAAAGTAGTTGTTTGCATTATTGTCCCATTTCTCACTGCACATCGCCCGAACTTCATAGTAACTTAGCATCACCCATAGTTTACATATAACAAAATAATCTTATTGCTTATTGATATACCTCCTGAAAAATCTGTTAGTGGGTATGGTAGCATCTTTAGTGTAAATGTTTGCGAAGCTTGGTGTTTGTTATGCAACATGTATAGACTGCCGATAGTTGATTTAGATTTTGGACTGATCGTGCTTATATAAAATAATGGAATGCCGAATTGCAATGTTTTGCTCATATAAAATCAAATGCACTGACTTTTACTCAACAAAAGCCTTACCTTTTTTGTTTCAAATTTTGCATGCTGGTGGGGAAAAAGTCTGCCCTCATCATCCACAAGAGCCTCACCTTTTACAAGATAATATCATCTGTATATTATTAATCTAGGAAGAATAAAATGCGGTGCTTGATTGTCCTGCCCGCAGCAACGCGTTGGGTATTAGCTAATAGCTAGTATATAGTAAACTCCTACCTGATGTACGAACACAAGTTGCTTCTTAAGCGTTAGGCATGAGGCGCACAATTTGTCTTGATGTGATCTCGTAGTTCCTACGGGGCGGAGACAATTAATATGGTCGGTCCATGAATATTACTTATTTTGCCACATTTCCCCCAAGGGTCCCCTATGTGTGTTGAAGCCCGGGTTTATAGATGATGCTTCTTTTCTTTGTTTCGCTGATCTATGCATGCCGGGGGCAGAACGAGAAAGCTATGGAACTGGATGCGAACTTTGCCGGATTCTAGATTGACTGAAAGTTCGAAATGGTGATGATGTAGTTTTGGGGATCTCCGAATCAAGTTGTGTACTTGTATTCTGCAGGCTAGTCTGACTGCTTAGAGGATGGTGTATATCGAAATGGGGCTAATGGCTCCTTCATTTTACACTCCAAAATTATGGACATTTAAGCGACGCTAGTAACTCACCCGGAAACACAGTAACATCAGTGGCGGACCACACAAAAAATTTTAGGTGGGGCATAGAAGCAAGACAAAATCGACTACGGGTAAAATTTGACCTATGTTCCTGTTGCTACTCATGATTTGTGCAAATAATTTACATTTAAATATGTCAATGTCCCCTCGTTACTACTTTTTCCTTTCCAGTTGGGGCAAACTTGCAGCAATTGGCCGCTGCTCTTCCTACATCTAGGCCGATTTTCAATTTATTTGAGCCTTAACCTTGCTAAGCTGGCCACTAGAAAATAAACTTGGCCCAAGTGGCCAATGCCTCTTCGTCCACTCAACATTTTCTTTCTTCTTCTTCCTTCTGAGTAGCTATATTCATGAGAAAAAAGCAGTCAGACGAGGAAAAACCTGATGCTCACTGACAGCGGAGGAAAGGGAAGGGGTTGTTCCCGCCGCTGGGTAGCTGGGGCAGCCGCCCCAATCTCTGCCGCATGGGGCGGTCCGCCCCTGAGTAACATGCATGGGAGAACTCAGTAAATAATGGAGCTGTAGGTGTACTCTACGTACATCCTCGCAGCACGCGGTCAAATTAAACAACACCACGTAGTCTGAACCGGATCAGGGCCGACGTGGACGCACCTGGGGAAGCAGTTGCCCTAGGCAAGCGGTTGCCTCCACCCGCGCGGGCCGATGCGGATCCGACGGCTGCGATCAAACCCCGCGCAAGTCAAACCGTGCCCAAAAAAATTCCGTCGCGCGCCCAAACCCTCGCCGCCGCCGCCCCGATCGACGCCCCCCTTGGGCCGATGCATATAAGTAAACCCCCCTGCGCCGTCGATGTCCATTCCTCCATCCAGCCGCTCTCAATTTCTTTATACTGTCGTAACCCTACCCTGCATTCCCCACCGCCGGAGAGCTACCACCCCCACCGCCGCCGCCGTAGCCATGTCGTCCGACGATATGTACGACGCCGACGGCCATGTCTCAAGCTACCTGCAGAACCCTGGCCGGGACTACCACGAGTCCCACCTGCCCTACGTGCCTGAACCCGAGGCCCCGGATCACGACGGTCCGATCCATGTGCCGGACGCCGAGACTCTCCTGGCGCTGGAGATGCTCAACCCGGCGCCGGTGCTCGGGATCGAGGCGCCACCGGGGCTTGGGGTCCAGGGGCCGGCCATCGACGCCGGGCAACACCAGGCACCGCCGACCCTCGGGTTCCAGGGCCCGGCGGCCATCGACGTCGAGCAACACCAGGCGCCGCCGGCGCTCGGGTTCCAGGAGATGAACACCGGCTTCGAGCACAATCCCATGGCGGCATTTGGCTTCCCCGCCGCCGGCCATGGACGACGACCACCTCCTTCACGCGCCGGCACACGGCCACCAGCCGTTGATGCTCGGCGTCGGGAGCAGCCAATTTCAACCCTCCGGCTTGCTGGAGCAGATGGTCGGCGTCCAAGACCAACCGGCGCCGGCGTTCGCCTTTCCGGAGGAGCAGATCCTCGACTTCCAGCACCAACCGTCGCCGGCGTTCGGCTTCCAGGCGCCCTCCATCGTCGTCGGTGAAAACCATGCGCCGCCGGCGATCGGTTTCCAAGAGCCGACCATTGATGCTGCGCAGCCGGCCATGGACGTCGATCAGCACCAGGCGCCTGCCACAAACGTCGAGCGCAACCCAACGCCGGCGCAGGAGGCCGGTGTGGACGGGCCCCCCATCTTCGTTCCCTTCGTCCACGGAGAGCTGGACTGCACCAGGTGCCGCGTCGAGCGCGCGGTTCTCTATCAACATGGTAACCCCGGCATATCCTTCAGATGCGCCATATCATTATCTCACATGAGAATATAAACTAACCCCGGCCTTGTCATGTATCTTGTGCAATTGTGCAGAAGGCCACAGGGATACGGATCCTTCTTCACAGTGCTGCTGATCAAGGGGGCGCGCTCCAGCACGCGATCTGCAAATGTTCGACCGTCGACGCCAATGGCCAGTTCCAAACGGACAGCCTGCACTATGTTGAGTAAGTGTCTTACGCATGAGATATAATATATATATAGGAGGCAATAGGGATTGCAGTTGAGAATGCAAACTGAATTCATCTCGTTGTTTCCTTGTTTCAGTCTCCGTAACCGCACCCACGAGTGGGTGCAAAACTTCATTGCCGCCAATGTGAACACGCTGCGAAGCATCAGGGTGGGTTGGCTGCAAGACAGGTGTTCTGCAAGTTACCGCGCTGCATTCGGAGCTTGAACTGGAATGTTGAACAAAATACTTTCGGCACCAATTTCAAATGGTGAGGAAGTTTATAATGTAGCAACTTTTTCCATTCGTTCATATGGCCAAATAATTCCAATATTTTAATGGAGTTTTATTCCATGTGTAGGCAAAAGAAAAGAACATGAAGCTTTTAGTCAGCCGTTGATGCAGGCAGACAAAAACGCCAATTCTTCAGAATCTTCATCTCAGCCGATCATGCTGGAAAAGCAAAAAAAAGCAAGGACCCAAGCGATTATTCTTTACCGCTCACTCAGGCTGAAAAAAAAAACATAGATATCTAATGCGAAGCTTGTGATCGAACTGTGCTCTGTCCTGTTATTCATTCTACAAAAATCATGCTACAAACATGAAGCTTTTATTTATCGAGGACTCTTTATTTTTCCTGAATCTTCGTAGCAGTTTTTGTAAACGAGTAGGGGCATGTGTATTGGGGAAGCACGGCGCACCGATCGTGGCGGCCTCCTGTTTGTATTTATAGTCAAGAGTATACAAGAGATATACATGGTCAAGTTAACCTAAGGGTCTACCCTACATAACCGGCCATATCTACAAGATATACATGTTAACACCCCCCCGCAGTCGCAGCGTGAGGCTCCTGAACGCGAAGACTAGACCGAAAATCCTGAAAGAGCTGAACAGGAAGGCCTTTGGTCATAATATCAGCAAACTGATGACTGGAGGGGACATGAAGAACACGAACTTCGCCCAGAGAAACCTTTTCACGAACAAAGTGGATGTCAATCTCAATATGCTTCGTCCGTCGATGATGAACTGGGTTGGAAGTCATGTATACCGCACTAACATTGTCACAGTAGACAACTGTAGCACGCTGAAGAGGGATGTGGAGTTCCTGCAATAACTGTCGAAGCCAACAACACTCAGCCACCGCATGAGCAACAACCCTATACTCTGCCTCGGCACTGGAACAGGACACGGTCGTCTGCCGTTTGGAGGACCAAGAAACCAGAGTGTCACCAAGATAAACACAGTAGCCTGACGTGGAGCGACGAGAGTCGGGACACCCAGCCCAGTCGGCGTCAGAGTAAGCCAACAAGGTGTCGCAGGAAGAACTAGCAGAAATATGAAGACCAAGATCAAGAGAACCTTTGATGTACCAAAGAATTCGCTTGACAAGGTTGAGGTGAGGCTCCCGAGGATCGTGCATGTATAAGCAAGCTTGCTGTACCGCATAGGCGATGTCGGGGCGAGTGAGTGTGAGATACTGTAAACCGCCGGCGAGACTGCGATATGCCGTAGCATCAGCAACTGGTGGCCCATCTGACGCCGAGAGCTTAGCTTTGGCGTCAACCGGCGTGGAGGTGGGATGGCATTCAGACATGCCTGCGCGCTGGAGAAGCTCGACTGCATACTGCCGCTGAGAGAGAAACAGGCCATCATCAGAGCGCTGAACATCAATACCAAGAAAGAAGTGAAGAGGACAAAGATCCGTCATAGCGAACTCCGATCTGAGGCGCCCTGTGATTGTCTGAAGAAGAGTTGCCAAAGAAGCTGTCAGTATAATATCATCCACATATAGCAAAATATAGGCCATGTCAGAACCATGCTGCAGAATAAATAGCGACGTGTCGGAGGCCGAAGAAACAAAACCCAACGAGCGAATATGAGTGGCGAACCGCTGGTACCACGCACGGGGGCTTGTTTAAGACCGTAAAGAGATTTCTGCAGAAGACAAACATGATCTGGATGCTGAGTGTCGACAAAACCTGAGGGCTGCTGGCAGTAGACGGTCTCATCAAGAGTGCCATGCAAGAATGCATTCTTGACATCAAGCTGATGAATAGACCAGTGACGTGAAGTGGCGATGCTGAGAACAACTCTGATGGTAGCTGGCTTGACAACAGGGCTGAAAGTCTCATCAAAATCAATTCCGGGGCGCTGAGAGTAACCACGGACGACCCAACGAGCTTTATAACGAGCGAGAGAACCATCAGAGTGAAACTTGTGTTTGAAAATCCACTTGCCTGTCACGATATTGGCTCCAGGAGGTCGGGGAACGAGTGTCCAAGTGCTGTTATCCACCAAAGCTCGAAATTCTTCAGACATGGCGTGCCGCCAAGGAGGGGAAGCCAATGCAGCCTTGTAACTCACCGGAACAGGGACAATGGCATCATGGGTGACCGAGAGATTGAGCCTGTCAATCGGCTTCACAATCCCATGCTTGGCGCGCGTAACCATGTGATGGCCTGCTGAGGTTGATGAGTACGAGCAGCAGCGGGAGAAGACGATGCGGCAGTCGGTGCCGCGTAGCGTGGAGCAGACGTCGGAGCCGCGCGAGGAGCGGCTGTAGGCGCGGGTGTGCGATCCGGGGCCGCACGTGGCGGAGCCGCGCGTAGCGCGGGAGATGCGTCGGGTGCCGCATGTGGCACAGGACTAGATGCGGTGGCACCAGTCGCGCGTTGCGCAGGGGCTGGTGCAGACGGAGAGCCAGCCGGGCGTAGCGCGGGCGCTGGCGAATACGGAGTCGGGTCCGATCCGGGTGCATGCGGTGAATCCGCAGCAGAGGCAGCTGCGACCCCGGAAGCGGGGCCAGTGGCGGTCGAGGCCGCCGAGCCAGGAGAGCGTGGTGGAGCAGCTGGCTCGGCGAGCTGGGGCGCGACGTCTGGAGGAGTACCTGCACATGTAGAAGAGACTACCGATAGTGGTAGGTTAGTTAGATGGTCAGGCTGGAGGAGGAAGTCAAAGTCCGTGTGCGGAACTTGTGACGGTGTGGAGGCAAACGGAAAGGTTGATTCATCGAATACGACGTGACGTGAGATGATCAGGCATCGTGTGGATGGATCAAAACAACGGTACCCTTTGTGTTGAAGGGGATATCCGATGAACACGCAGGGCGCAGAGCGAGGGGATAATTTGTGAGGTGCCGTGGAGGAGGTGTTGGGAAAACAGAGGCAACCAAAAACCCGAAGGTTGCTAAGATCTGGTGCCGAGCCAAACAGCCTGGAATAGGGAGTCTCACCGTAGAGCTGCAGAAGGACGCCGGTTGAGAACGTATGTGGCGGCGGCAAGAGCTTCTGCCCAGAAGCGAGGAGGCATGTGCGCCTGAAAAAGCATGGTGCGAATGACGTCATTAGTAGTGCGAATGGCACGCTCTGCCTTGCCGTTTTGCTGAGAGGTGTACGGGCAAGACATGCGAAGAAAAATGCCTTGTTTTCTAAAGAAATCAATATTAAGCAAATTATCGAATTCGCGACCATTATCAGCTTGAAAGGAACCAATCGACATGTGAAATTGGTTGCGCACATATGCACTGAAGGCAAGAATATTATCATGAACGTCGGATTTATTTCTCAGTGGAAAGGTCCAAAAGTAATGAGAGTAATCATCAACCATAATAAGATAGTATTTGTGACCCGAATTGCTAATAACTGTCGATGTCCAGAGATCGCAATGAAGTAACTGAAAAGGTTTGACACTAACAGAACTGGACCTATCAAAGGGTAGCCTGACATGCTTGCCAAGTTGACATGCATGACATACTGAATTACCGACATGATTACATGAAATGAGGCTAGACTTAGAGAGATTATTCATGACATCACGACCAGGGTGGCCAAGGCGACGATGCCAAGTGTCGTAGGAGGCTGTGACGGAGAGTAGAGCAAAAGCAGCAGCAGTGGCGGTGGCGTCAAAGGTGTAGAGGTCGCCATCACTATTGCAGCGTAGAATCACGGTCCTGGTTTGAAGATCCTTAATAGAAAAACCAAACGGGTCAAATTCAATAGAGCAAGAGTTGTCTCTAGTAAACTGACGTACTGAGATTAAGTTTTTAATTAAGGATGGAACAACAAGGACATTAGAAAGATGAAAGCGAAAAGAAGGAGTAGGTAGGTAGGCAACACCACTGTGACTAATGGGAAGAGACGAACCATTACCTACAGTGACAAAGGTGGGTTTAGAGAGGGGGGAGGAAGAGAGAGTACCATCATCAGACGCCATGTGTGTAGAGGCGCCGGAGTCCAACACCCATGCATTCTGGGACGAGACTTGCATGGCGTTCAGGGCTGCAATCAGCGCAGATGGGTCCTACTGCGGTGACGCGGCAGGAGCAGGCTGCTGTGGCGATGTGGAATATTGGGCCGGCGCCATCAGGGTATATGCTTGGGCCGGTGCGAGCACTGGAGCAAGCCGAGGGCCCAGCACACCGAGGGCGCTCGTAGGGCGCGGCGGACCAGGCCACGACATGCAGACCCATGGGCCAGTTGGTTGACCCAGGGGCGGCCTGTTTTGGAACGAGCCGTTGTTGGATGGACCGTACCCGCCGCGGCCTTTGCCACCGCGGCCACGGCCTTTGCCGCCCTGGCCACCGCCGCCGCGGCCAGTCGAGGGCATGGCGGGGGCGCGCGACGACGACTCGGTGCAGGAGGAGCCGCTGGCGCACCCGGTGGGGGCGACGAGCGCGGAGGCGGAACCGTCCGTAGAGGAGCCAGCGGCCGGTTCGTTGAGGATCAGCATGTCGCGCGTCTTCGTGAAGGTGGGCAGCGGGTCTTGATAGGAGATGAACATGGCGGCCTGACGAAGACGAGGACTGAGGCCGCGGAGCGTGTTCAGAACGAGCTCATCGTCCTCGATCTTGAAGCCGACATCCTGCAGCGCATCAGCACATACCTTCAAGCGATGCATGTACTCGGTGACCGTGAGGTCTCCTTGAACCATGGAGTGGAACTGGTTCCTCAGGGTGATCGCGCGGGCATGGCGATTGGCGTTGAAGAGGCTGCCGATGCGCTCCCAGAGTTGGAACGCTGTCTGGCCGTCAGCAATTGCCGAGTCGATGACGTCTTCGGCAGCGGAGGTGTAGAGCCATGTACGAACGCAGTCGTCGGCGAGGACCCAGATCGGATCGGTGGGGCGCGCCGGGACTGTGCCGTCAAGATGGGAGGAGAGGCCGAACTTGCCGCAAGCCACCAGGAAATAGGTTTTCCACTTCTTGAAGTTGGAGGCTTTGAAGGAAAGCACCACTGGAACGTGCGATTTGATGGAGGGCACGTTAATGGCGGTGAGAATGTTGGGTGGGAGAACGGGAGCAACGATTTGGGGGCTCGTCGAGGAGGTGGAGGAGGACGAGCTAGAACTCGAGGTCGTCGAGTCGGTGCTCATGGTGAGGGCGGCGGCGCAAGGTTGCGGCGGCGCAAAGATTAGGGTTCAGGAGAGGCGGAAGCTAGGGTTTGGAACGAACTCGTCTGATACCATGTAAACGAGTAGGGGCGTGTGTATTGGGGAAGCACGGCGCACCGATCGTGGCGGCCTCCTGTTTGTATTTATAGTCAAGAGTATACAAGAGATATACATGGTCAAGTTAACCTAAGGGTCTACCCTACATAACCGGCCATATCTACAAGATATACATGTTAACAGTTTTGTTTTTCTTTTCTGATTTTTCCCTGGGATTCGTCGCCCTGTGCTCCCAAAGTCAGTCGGGGAAAACTAAATCCACGAGGGGAGGGCACTGGCACACCCGGGGATGCCAGTGGTGCACTGGATTTTCCACGAGGGGAGGGAACAGCCAGGGCTGGCCGGGGCCAAGATGGTCGTCTAGCCAGTGCATGTGCATGGCTAGTGAATATATATAGCTGATGACTAGTCAAAATTCGATTAGGTTTTTATGTTTAAGGATATATTTTGCATCAAATCACCTAAGCTAAATCTGGGCTAGGCCCGTGCTACAGCACCCCCAGCCCCTGCAGCCAGCCATGGCCACCTCCTTTTATTACTATTTTTATTTTAGTAAAGTCTCTTCCCCTGCCGCCGGCCGGAATGGAGGAAAATGGGAGCAGCGAACCACAAACGGAGATAAGAACGAGGAATCACGGCTACATAACATGGCTTTTGTAACACATACCTGTAACAGAAGTAAAAATGTGT
The DNA here is from genome assembly GCA_012490785.1 of Eragrostis nindensis. Lineage (NCBI taxonomy): Eukaryota > Viridiplantae > Streptophyta > Magnoliopsida > Poales > Poaceae > Eragrostis > Eragrostis nindensis. The sequence continues at coordinate 833,834 of JAAXCT010000195.1, forward strand.
TAAAAAAATATTTCGTAGTAACACAACTATTTGTGTTACTCAGTGTCTTTATAACACAAATGCTTGTTTCGTAAAAATGTGTTACAGATAATTATTCTAGTAACACAAAAATAGTGTTACAACTATAGTGTTACATGGAAACCAATATGTTCTAAGCATAACAAGCTTTGAACTCATAGTAACACAAACCAATGTTACTCTTATGTGTTACTACAAACCGTAGTAACACTTTTCTTAAGCTATAGCAACATATATTCAAATAATTTTTAAGTTAAAACCAATTAAGTGTAACTATTTATCACATGTGCATGTGTAGTGTAGTGGAAACTCAATAACTAGCGACGGTGAGGTCTTGGGATCAAATCCTAGCAACCATTAATTTTTTGCAATGTTTTTTATGTTACTAGTAACACATTTTTTGGACATTGTAACACATTTACATGTGTTTCTATATTATTATTATAACATATTTTTTCACAAGCAGTAACACATATATGTGTTACAATAGGACTTGCTCTAGTAACACCAGCATATGTATCACTTACTATGTGTTACTACAGGTCTATGCAACACTTTTCTTTAGCTTCTGTAACACATATAGGTGTTACTAATCCTAGCAGCCATTAATTTTTTGCAATGTTTTTTATGTTACTAGTAACACATTTTTTAGACAGAGTAACACACTTACATGTGTTTCTATATTATTATTATTATTATATATTTTTTCACAAGCAGTAACACATATAGAACTTGCTCTAGTAACACCAGCATATGTATCACTTATTATGTGTTACTACAGGTCTCTGCAACACTTTTCTTTAGCTTCTGTAACACATATAGGTGTTACTAAAAGCCTGACCTGACATAGTGAATGCAGATGGCTGTGACCTTGCCCAAGCTCAACCGATTTGCTACCAAGCTGTTAATAACTACGGTTAAGCGCACCTGGTTTTCTATCCAACTTAATCAGTTGTACGCATACAATTCAGTTCCACGTGATGAAAATTACCGCAGCACAAATCAAAACAACTGGTTATTCTTCACCTTCTGTTGACCATTTGTTTTTGTGTATTTTTCAAAACATTCATTGCAATGAGCTTTTTAGTTTTAGGGCCTGTTTGGCACGGCTTATGCTTATGGATAATAAAACAGCTTTTGCTCTGGCTTATTTTGAGAAAACAGCTTATCGGCTTATTTGATTATTCGGCTTATCCAGTCAAGCCGTTTGGCAAAACAACTTAGAAAACGGCTTATCTGGAGAGTGAGCTACAAAACGCTACTTTTTCTGGCTTATGCAAAACGGCTTATCCTAGTACAAATTTGAAAACGGCTTATTGCATCTTGTAGCAATAAGCTGTTTTGCTTTTCTGCTGTTTGCCCGGGCTTATGGCTTATGAGACTATAAGCTCAAGCAAAAGCCTCCTCATAAGCCTTGCCAAACGGGGCCTTAGTATGACAAAGTGAAAGTTAATGCCTAGGACCAACAGCCGCCGCCGTTTGGGAGACCGGATATGCTACTGGCCGCACCGCGGAGGACCTTGGCTTCCTTCCTGTCGCCCATGACTGCACGAAATTTCGCAACGTCCGCAAGGTTCTCCTCGATATAAGTGGTAAGCACGTCAGATATGCTACTGTATGCATTGCTCACGATTGAGATTTTGCCTATTCTATTTTTCGTACACTTGATGGAGAAGCACAAGAGACATTTCATTGTGCGTGGTTTGGAAGGAACAGGGAAATACCAACACGCGACCATCCACAGTATGTGCCGGTGTCGGCGGACAAGCCCAGACAGTAAGGGGGAAAAAGTGCATACGTATACAGAAACTTACTTTTACTTCCTCGTTGTAGTCTCAACAATTGCACACACGAGTGGTCGCACAACTTCATGGCTAGCAGCATGGAGACACTAAACAATGACCACTACAACAGAACGGAATTTTCCTGTGTGCCTCAAACCCTCACGAAAAACCACCATGAAAATGATTCGCGTGGGCTACCCATCACGCAAAATCCCACACGAAATTGGCACCAGGGAAATTACAATTTCGTGGCGGCCGGCTCTCACGAAACTTTTTTGTGACGGGAATTTGTGACGGCGGCTCTCATGAAATATAGGGAGTCGTCAGATTTTTGAAGGAATTGTCGTGACAGCTTGCCAAGACGAAAATACGTCATGAAAATCATTCGTGAGGGTCGGAGGCCGTCAGGAAATTGTTATTTTCGTGTGTGTCTGAAGCCTTCACGAAAATTTTTATTTTCGTGTGTGTCTGAAGCCTTCACGAAAATGTAATTTCTTGAGTGCCGTTATCCGTCAGGAAAATGATTTGAACAAACACGAAAATATTTCTCCAGTTCAGTTAGCGCCGTCACGAAAATACCCTCACTCACACGAAAACCACCACGGAAATATTGTGCAACGACACAGAAATATGTTGCAAACCCACAATTAATACACAGCACGCATGCCCATAAATCAGTCTCAAGTCTTAACCATGACATTAACATATAGTGTCCAAGTAGCAAATAAAGCTAGTTACAACCACCTAAGTGCAGTTAACAACTACGAGTTCAGATAAACCACAGTTTTTCTTCCACCAAAAGATTAGCATCTATATAGCAGATACAGAAGTAGTCTTGCATCTCATTTCTTCAAACCAAAAGAGACCAAACTGATCATGTGCAGTTGCCATGTTACTCCTCCATATCTTGACCGCCACAATTGACTTCACCATCCATATTGTTGGAGCCTTCGCCAGCATGCATGCCATTGCCTCGACCATCAGCACTATGCAGGTCGTCGTTGGACTCGTCGTTGCTCTCGTCACCGTCATTATCAGTATTGTGCATGTCATCTGGGTGAGAACCACCGCGGGATGAACCAGTCCACTACAAAATCAGAAAATCAATACAGTCCAGTTATTATTGTTCGTACCATTTATCTATGGATCAGTATGTAAATTAATACAGTCCAGCTATTCTGACCTGATGACGACGGGCGTCAATACTTGCTAGACGATCGAGCAGATGAGTAGGTGGATCCTTTCCAAAATCCGCATAAAAACTCTGGAATTATAATTTAAGAAATTGAGGTTACATGAATAGAATCATAAGCTGCTGCAACGATATAAACAAATATTACCAGAATGAGCTCACGATTGACCCCATTTTCTTCAAGAAGGCTCTGATTCATCTCCCTCAGGTGCTCATTTTCTTTCACAACACTTCGATAAGAAGCGGTGTTGGATGGTTGCACATGCTTGGACTTTGCAGCTGCTAGGACTTCTGCTTTATCTACAACACCATTGCCTATTGGTACACGACCATGGCGTAAGCCTCCTTCCATGAAGTACAACACTTTTCCATCCAATTCTTTTGAATTGTCATCTGGTCCGACACCTGCTTTGTAATCCTCCTAAAACAAAGTAAAGAATTATAAATAGTGAAACTAATTCATCATAGAGAAAGCCAAGCATGTCGAACGTACCAAACGCCTTCTAGCTTTCTGGCTGGGAATTGGAGCACTATTTCCAGTGCTATCCACATTCTTTATTCCAGATTTCATGACAGCATATGTGTTTATGGTGCCAGCCTTCTCAGAACCAAATTTATATTCCTATAAGGCAATAAAACAAATAAAGAAATTGCAATGAAAGAAGAGATCAACTGTGCTGTAGTGGAAACTAGGAGAACACGTGGATTTCATACCAGAAATTGTTGTGTCCCCACCCATGGCCTAGAACCACCTCTGTTCTGAGCAACATCTTCTTCAGATTTCAGCCTGGCCTCTTGGGCTCTCCTTCTCTTTCCAAGGAATTCATCAGTGGTCCAATAGTGGGAAAGCCATTTCCAAGCTGCAACACTGCACCATTCAGCCTTATATTTAATGTATTCTGCTTCTGTAAGTAATATGGTGCGTGCTCGTGTGTCATCGCACTGTTCATGCTTCTTAACAGCATCTAAACGTGCTTGGTGCACCAAATCAGATACCCTCTTCCTCAGATAGGAATCTAAATTACGGTCAGCTTTTCTCCTATGCTGCCGGCTAACTGTGAACAAACTCTGCACATGTTAAAAATTGTCAAGTCAGATATGTCCAGTAATTAAAATACCAAAATGCATAAGACTTGGTATTTAGATACATTACCCAGAATTCATGCTTTACAAGTTTGGCATGTGAAAGTCCAGTATCATGCTTTCCCCAAGTATAATCATTCCATGATAATGCTGCACGCTTAGCAACAATTCTGCCTTCATCATTATATATTTTGATATCACCTGGGTACAATTGCTTGATAATGCACCCAACTTGTGAGCCATACTTGTAGTCACTTGGGTTGTAGTTCACATAGGAGAATTGCCTGTCGAAAGAAAAATGACATGTGAGAAATAATGGATAGGCAGTGATGCCATGAAAAAACAAATATTAGTAGCAGAAATGAGACAAGTTACTTACATAGAACCTGGCGCTAGCTGAACCTTCCCAGCACTTGGAGCTACTCTCAGTTTTGTCCTAGACCCTTTCTTTCACCCTCTTTTTGGAGGATCCACACTGACATATGTAGCAGCAATAGCACCATCATTCGAGTCTCCTCACCGCTGCTCATTTGGGAGCCAACACCCACAGCACCAATTCTTTGATTAACATGGTTGGCACTGCTCCTTTGAGAGTTAACACAATCAGCACTAACTCTTTGGGAGTCAGTAGGGTTAGCATTGCTCCTTTGCGAGTTAACACAATCAGCAATAACTCTTTGGGAGTCAGCACGGTTAGCATTGCTCCTTTGCGAGGTACCAGAATCAGCAGCGGCCCTTTGTGAGCTCCCACCTGTGGGTGAAGGCCGTTTAGTTCCAACAAGCCTCTTGTGCCGAAGGCCATGCATCTCCTGCGTAATCACAAAATAATCAGTACATTGTAGATTTCAACTAAAAATAGCAAATGCCTACAGAATTTGCAAAAGAATATATAAATGGCGCATTATTTTCAACACAAGTCAGATAAAGGACATAACGATTGATAAATACGGAAGATGAATTCAAATAGTGCTGGTACAACTAATATATTTCAGATGAAGGTCAGGACGATTCAAATAAAGTGCTGGTACAACTGATTTATAAATCAATACAGAAAACACAATGTTTATCCCAAACAGACAAACTCAGAAATCATTTGGGTCATAAGATGAATGTTCTGGCAGATCATCTTCATTGCTTTCACTATCCTCATTCTCTTCATCGGTATCGTCAAAGTCCATATCTTCAGCTTCAGCATTAAGTTTGGACAGGAACTTCAAGTCCTTTGGACAGGAACTTCAAGTACTTTAATCTAGTACTCTCATACGCCTCAGAACGAAATCTATGCCCATTCACATCATAGCACCCGAATCTGGTAACTATTCTACGAAAGCCATAAGATATTTCACGTAAGTCATTATCAATGCTTGGTGTCTTCATGCACTGCAAGTTCAGAATATTATGATATTAGTTTTACCACAAATCAGATCAGATTTCTACATTGGTTTTATGTAAAAATTATCAGATGAGAAACATTACTTCAGTTTTGAACCAATCAAAGAAATTAGGGCCATGGTTTCCTCGGCTATTCTTCCAACCATACAACCTTAAGTCACGTTTTTCTCATTGTGCATAAGATCAATGATGTGTGGCAGCAATAATTTATGGAAATATGGAAGTTGCCAAAAGCAGCTAACATGGGTCCAATTGTGCACTTGACCAAAGGCTTTTCTATCACCCATTAGTGCGTTCATTTGAGCAAATATCTCCTCCCCTGTTAACTGTCTTGGGGGATCATCAAGCACCACTGTGTTCTTACGAAGCGCGTCAGCTTGAAATCTGAATTCATGATCACTAGGTAAAAAGCGCCAGTGGCAATCAAACCAGGAAGGTTTGTGACCATAACGCAGATTATATGCAATACTAGCACACACGCATATTGGACAAGCAAATTTACCATGAGTGCTCCACCCAGAAAAATTACCATAAGCAGGAAAATCATGTACAGACCACATATAGGCTGCTCGCATTTTAAAGTTCTGCTTGAGCGAAGCATCCCAAGTCTCTACACCCTCCAACAAAGTCATCAGTTCGTCAACTAAAGGTTGCAATAGAACATTCAACTTCGTTCCAGGCTGTTCACGACCCGGTACAACAAGGGCAAGGAATATGTACTATGATTTCATGATCGTGCCTGGTGGAAGGTTCAATGGAGTAACAAAAACAGGCCAACATGAATACGGCGCACCAAATGCAAATGGCTGGAAACCATCTGTTGCAAAAGCAAGACGCACATTTCTGGGATCACTAGCAAATTTTGGGAAGTCTTTATCAAACTGTTGCCATGCTTCCCCATCACAAGGATGCCTCATCTTACCGGAAGTAGATGGCTTGTGAGATCGCATTAGCCTTGCTGTGTCTGCATGTGCATACAATCTCTGTAGCCTATCTTTGATGGGAAGGTACCATAATACTTTACGTGGGACTTTATTCTGACCTTCCTCATAGCGAGAAGTACCACAAACATCACACTTGTCTTTATTTTCATTATCTTTGTAATACAGCATGCAAAAGTTATAGCAGACATCAGTTTTGATATATGGCATACCAAGGCCCTCAAATAGTTTCCTTGATTGGTAGAAATACTTGGGCAACTTAGAACCAGGAGGCAAAAGTTCATGAATTAACTCCAAGTTTGCTTCAAAATGTGCAACTGACATGTTGTATTGTGATTTCAAAGATAGCATACTTGCTATGGCAGAAAGAGTTCAGTTATATGCACTTATGCTTGAACAATATACTCACATTCGCTTGAAAGCAGCAAATCCCTTGTAACTTCCTTTTTTCTATTTCCTAAGTCATGGTAACTCTGCAAATAAGAAAATATTGCATTATATCTGAACCTATTATATGTCTGAACTGAATGTACAGAAAGCAGAGTTTTAGAGCATGCTCATCTGTTAATTTGTTCAGAACAAGATTATAGGGCAGGACTATTTCTTCAAAATACTAATCTGAGCAGAATGAGCAGGAATAAAAAATAGCTATACAAAATCGAATCAAACAAGAGTAAACTAATGGGAAGCAGCAATAGAGAGTAACTGTCATGTACTGCTCAATCGTGCACTCAAAACTATCTCACTATCACATGATTGTTGCAATCTAAAATCCATAAATAGTGAGTTAAAATATAAGGATATTGTAACTGACTATGCAGTTTGTGAAGCTAGAAACAACAAGTTCAGTTCACAAGGAAACAAAATGCAGAGAGGAAAAGAAGGCAGTGCCACTTACATGTTTGGATGAGTAGATAACTGAACCCCATATGTCTTCCTCCAAAAGTGATGTATTATGAGGATCATGCAGCTGGCTTCATGTTGTCAACTTCATGCTTGAAAGTATTAAACATGCATGAGATGTATCAGATAAATACTCATGATACTCATGAACCCATTGCTAAACTGAAGGTGAATGAATGACAGAAAAAGAATACACTGAAGGTGCACGAGTTTGAGACATGCTAAGAAACCAAGTGATGCAATGGTAAGACAAAGTGTTTGTATTTATATGACCTGCCTCTCATTTGTGTGATATTATCCCTAGTAAATGGAACTTGATCAGTGTATGTTAACTCATCTTGGTGAAAGTGATAAATGCATGTTATATAAAGATGGAGATGCAGACATGTGCTTCCTTATACTGCCCAGCAAAAATATAATACAGGAACAACAGGGATATGGTTTATGTGTTTGCATGTTATAGCATTGTATGGTTGGCTACTTAACAAATATAATACAGGAACAACAAGGATATGGTATCACTGATATTTGTTTCTTCAGATTTTAGAAATAATAATCTGCCAAAGTGCTGAGACAATACCTGTGAAGCCCCTATTGATGTGATGCTGCATCCACTTAATTACTTCTTCTGAGTCGAACCTCTCCTCAATGAAATCCTGAATACAATGTGCTGTTACTTTTCTGTGAAAACTGAAACAATACATAGTGAGTGCAAACTCAAAGGTGAAATTAACTTACAGCAATGTTAATTCAGGTAGAATTTTTAACATGCAGAACCTGCAGGGGATCTGTAATCTGATATACTGGAGATTAGAGGCATACTCCCTCCGTCCCCCAATACATGTCGTTCTAGCCAAAACCATTTGTCCCATAATAGCTGTAACTGCCGCTCCTGGGCCCACGCTCCCATGTAATCCCACCCAGGGTTGTACTCCTCCTCCCAGAAGAAAAAAAAATCTCTCAGTCTCTCTTCTCTCTCTCTCCAGGCGAAATCGCCTCACTCCCCGACCAAATCCTCTGCCTCCCCGGCCAAATCCTCATCGATCTGCGGAGGTCACGGCGGCGACCTGGGCGGAGGAGCGCAGTGGCGCGCTGCGCAACGATGCGGAGGCAAGATCGAACTGCGCGGCGGACGACGGCGACCTGCGCGGAGGACTTCCCCGACCGGCATGGCTACAGCGGCGAGGCATGCGGCTCGACGGCGCGGCGCTCGGGCGTGGTGGAGCCGTTGCGCAGCTCGCCAGCGCAGCGGTTGCTCGTGGCCCTCCGCCGCGGAGCTCACGTGCGGCTTGACGGCCGGAGCTCGCGCGTGGCGGAGCTCGTGCGCGGCTTGACGGTCGGAGCTCGCGCGTGGCGGATCTTGTGCGCAGCTTGACGACCGAAGCTCGCGCGTCTCGCTATCGCGGCGGTTGCGCGCGGCCCTTCGCCGCAGAGCTCGCGCAAGGCTCGACGACGCGGAGCTCGCGCGGGGCGGAGCTGGGGCGAGGCCCTCCGCCGCAGAGCTGGCACGGAGCTCGCGCATGGCGCGCGATGCCTGGTGGCGGCGATGGGTAAGGAGGGGAAAAGAGGAGGAGGACAGGCGGCCGACGGGTTACGGGGAAAGGAGGGGAAGGAACCGGCGGAGTGGCCGACAGCGTGCTGCACGAGACGGGCGAAGGGTGGGAGGAGAAGCAATGAATGAGGGGCAGCAGCGTAAAATGACTCACCGCTTTGGTTTCGGTGCGTTGTGCTAGAACGACACCAATTCAGGGACAGAGGGAGTAAGACCTAGTACACCCCAATCAGAAAAGCAGGCGACCTAGTTTATTCCATAAGAACAAACGTGGGGAAATGGAACAGGCGACCTATCTAGAACCAATCCAGCTCAAATCCATCAGGCAAACCATTCCAGTATGAAGGGGTAGGGATTGGATGGCGTGCTTACCACACTGGGACGGGGACGGTCTAGATCCGCAACAGGGATGGAGGAGTCGCAGCTGGGGAAGCCTGGTCGTCGTGCCGGGGAAGCCGTCCTCCTCGTCTTCGGGAAAGCAGGGCAGCCGGGTCGTCCTCGTCGTCGGGGAAGCAGGGGCACCCGGGTCGTCGTCGCCGCCGTGCCGTCGGAGCAGTGCCCGTGCCACCTTGACGGGATCCAGGCTTGCCGGATCTGTGGCTGCCGTGCCGCCTTCGTCGCTGGATCCGGGAGCGGGAAGCCGAGGAAGGGACCGTCGTGCTGGAGCGTCGTCGCCGCCGCATTCGTCCTCCCTGACACTGGATCCGGCTCCTTCAGCTCTGTCCTGGCTGAATCCGCACGAGGCCAAGCAAGAGATGCCTAGGAGGCCTGCCGACGACCTGTTATTATCGCCGACTCCCCGGAGTTGCTGGGGCGGCTGCAAGGAGGAATCTCGCGAGGGCGGCGGCTGGAGGCAAGAGGCGTCCTACACAAGAGGGTGGAGGCAAGAGAGAGGGGCAGCGATGACCCACGGCCAAGGCGCGCGGCGAGGGGACGGCTGCGGCGGCTAGGGTTTGGGGCAGAGGCTGCGGGGAGCTAAGGGATAAGGTTGTGTGCCACGGCACGGAGGCTGAAGAGGCGATAGACTTGTCACGGACGTGTGTGCTCTTGAATCAGATTTGAAAAAAATCGGGTCCGACGGGTTCGTTCGGTGACGCGGCTCGAGGAAACGCGTCTTCCATCCACGTGGCTATTTTGAGAAGGAGTGTAGTAGACGCGTTTTGTTCCGACGGGTCTGCTAACGTGGTTATTTGGAGACGCGTTTCAAATGTTGCAGACATGTTTTATTCACACGCGTCTCCAAATTGACATCATAGACGCGTTTTAAATTCGCGTCTCTGAGTGAGGGTGCCTTATTTGTGCCATTCTTACATAGTGCATGCAGAGTAAGCATGCAGCGCAAAAGCAGAACTGCAGAAGCAACCCGAGAATGGATGTGGCATTACATCTGATTATAAATAATCCTCAAATATGCAGATCTCTATCACAAAATCACCACCCATCAGTCCATCAATTTATTTCCTAGTCCAAAGATCCAAATCAGATCAAGCAAAGCAGATTAGTTATACTAACTTTCCTTGAACTTATCAGCACCTCTGAGCCATGGTGGCAATGCCACCGTGGGGCTATTAGCTTGAAACCCAAGCCATAAGTTCCTTAGGCAGCAATGCGCCACAGTCAGTGCCGCACTTGTTCCGGTCACGCATGTGAGCTGTGGCAGCCGAGCAGCTGCCTGGTCATGAACATGCAGTGCTGCCTGCCGTTTAGGCAGATTGAGCCACTCCCCATCGCAGCCAGGAGATTTGCAGCCTCAGGCCGTGCTGCATGAGCAACAATTCCAACAGAAAGGTGCCAGCTAGCTGCTCTGGGTAGCCAACACCTTGTAGCCATGTGTGGTCTATAGACTCTATACCTCCCTGGCTATTGCACAACTCCGTGCGCAATGGCTACAGGCGGTGGTGCCTGCTGCTGAAGTATCATATGAGAATGCACTTGCATGCTGGAAAGAATCAAATGGGAAATGCTATTATGCTGAGTAATGAAGTGTCAAGCACCAATAAATTCTCATTTAACACTACTTCAATAAAGCTTTGGTTCTGGCTGGTCGCGGCCTGTCAGCTCCGATATGGCACGCCAAACACATCTGATCGTAAAGCGGCAAGAATATAACTGCCGTACTTTCACGACGTCGAACGTCTGATTTTCAGCAAAGCTTTCTCCTCACTTTGGCAGAAAAGTGCAAGTACTTTGACAAAGCACCAAAGCAAAAGAAGCGAAGATTAAAAAGAACCTGACTTTAGCTCAGTTGGTTAGTGCATCAAGTGGTGAGGACCAGGGTTCAAATATTGGTGTGAACCAATTTGTGGAATAAAAAAAAAATCTCAGTCTCTTGAATCCGGGCCGTGGGCTGGTTTGGGCTCTCCTAACTGAGGTAGTGGCAGTAGCCACCAGCACGGTCGACGGTGTTCGACCCAAGTATCTGCGTGGCCCTATAGGGTGATGCTGGGGTTCAGGGGTTTTTCTTGACGGAGAAGGTTGAGCTTCTCTATCAAAAGAAAGCCGTGGGGCGGTCTAACTCCCACAGGTCGAGCTTTTTTTTAGATTGAAAAGAAACGAAACTTAATATGTCGATAATTTTTCTGATTCACCCTCGCTACACAAATTTGAGGTATTTAAAGACGAAGCTACGTAACAGAGTATGGTACATAACCGACTCAAATTAAATCGTAACTGGCCAGATTCTTATTGCTAATCTTCTCCTGCAATCTCTTTCCTCAATCACGCACATGGATTATTCTTCTCAGAATGACTTCATGCGCATCATACAAGCCGTGTTCCCTGTCCTCATTAACACCTTGAAGACTGGCAACCACTTAGTAAATTCAGCCGAAGCACCATGTAACTCTATGAGAAAATATCACCTGATCATGATCATCAGTAGTCCTTGATCAGACCTCGATGTGGGGTGGTTGTCCGATCTTCTCGTCGTAGGATCTAGAGACAACTTGACCCATGCAACCTGCCAAATTGATGGCACTAACAGCTGCTGAAACAACCACTTGTAACAAATGATTTCGCCCAACCACACAATTTGGTCGATGCCCAACCTGAACCACACAAAGGTATAGGTAATGCTCTTGCAAATCACAAGGAAACACAAGAACAAGTGGTAGAGAAGAGTCATAATCCTTAAGGGGTCGAAAATGGCACAACTCTAAGGACAAAAGCACTTGGCTTCTTTATTTGCTTTATCTCAAATTTGTGTGTAGGATTTCAGTTCAGAACAGAGTGCTATTTATACTAGGAACATCCTCCTATAGCTGGGTTGAAATGGTTCTAACTTGGTCCAGCTCGATAGAACATGTGGGCCTGGAACAGTGGTCACTGAAACGTGCATATCTCTCTCCACAGAGCAGCAATGGATGTGTCATTTATTGCATATGAAATTAGACTTTATAAGTTTTTCATCCATATATAACACTTTGGGGTAGCACCTCCCAGAATCATAGAAAATTCGTTGTGAAGATGAAAGTGAGAATATGTGTTTCATTACGACGACTCCATCTTGCTCCCTTTGGACTTCAAGTGGCTGATTCGTCTTTGGCATGTGCTTCAAACTTAGGGACAAGTAATGTACCTCCGTTAGGTAGTACATGAGTTCTTAAGAGAGATATGTTCACAATCATTAAGGAATAGATTCACCTCACGTTGTTGTTGTTGTTGTTGTTGTTGTTTCTTTCTTGCCCGAATCAATGGTCTCTTGTAGACAATATTGTCTTGTTCAGCATGTTCATGAGGGACGTCCTCATCAGACCTTGTAACTCGTCGCCTTGCCGCACATGCACTTGCCTTGACTTAGGCACTTGAATACCTTGCAAACCTAAAGCCCCCAGCCAAAATTTCACCACCAAAACATGCCCCTTTCTTTTCAAGCAAACAACATATATGCTGAAAACACCATTTAGCAACGATTTAACCAATAAACCGGCTTTTCTTAAAACAACAACATTTCTAACCTATAGGTTTTAGAGCCACAGGGACGATTATGCACACTCATCGTCCAACAGTTGAGATCTCATCATGCTACGTGCTGCACACTAGGGAGACATTTCACTTTTACCGTCAAAAGGACGGTTATGCACACTCATCATCCAAAAGTTGAGATTACATTAATATGCTCCCTGCCATACAATGTGATAACATTCTTCAAATAGTAACTTCTGTACTCATAATTATAAAATTAAATCATTCAACTGAGAAACATCAGTCGAGTTTACATAAATAGGTTCAAAACTGTCCTTGGTGCAACCAATCCATCACACTTGTCCCCCGAGCTTTGCATCCACGCCACTTCTCCATTTGGCCTCACTGTACCATGTCCAGCAAAAATAACTTGCCGCTCTCGCTGCATTTTGCTTGTAAAAAAAACCTTGGCATGTCAAAACTTTGAACTGGAAATGTGTATTGATCACCCTTGGAAACATTGCCACCCCTCACTGTAGCTCGACCAGCAAACGTTATATAGCTACTGCATTCCCGACAATGGAACACGCCACCGCGTTGACGAGCGAGGTGTAAAACCAGGTCTGACAATCTCCCGACCTGCCGACGATATCAATCTTGTATGTTTAGCTCTTGGCAACCTATCTGATCTGCACCCCTCAACTTTTTCCTTGCTACAGTGAGCTGCCACCAACAGTGTGGACGATTCGACAACAAGCTGCTCAAGGATTAATTTCGCACTGCCTAGCAAAAAAAGCCCATCTTGCTGTCGTACTCCAACTGCTACTTTTCCAAATTTACAAGGCATCGTGCCAATCAATATGGAGGCTTCACTTACATTCAAACCTGATCCTTTCCCCCCTCTCGACAACCTTCTCAAGCCGCTGGTCCATGCAATTCCCATCACCATGTTTTTCAGTATTAGCTCTATCTCCATTGCTAAGTACGGCGGCGTTGCTGTTCCTGTTGACTAGCCTCCATCTATGAGCCATCATTAGAGATGGCAATTTGGCACGGGTTCTGGGTACCCGAGAGCGTATTTTTCACTCATGAGTGGCACCCGTGTCAGGCCCAAAACGACACAGTGCGGGGCGGGTTTTCTTCCCTGCCCCCGGTGCCCCAACGGACCCAAAATTAAACTACTCCATTACCTTTAGCTGGCCCATATACTATAGTTCAGCCCATTAGTGCCTCTCGTCGTCAGCCCAACAGCCAAAATAAAAAGAACCACAGCCACAAATGAACAACAGCTCACTAGTACTCCTCACACTGAAACAGAAAAAATAAACAGGCAGCAGCATCGTTGTCTTCTCCAAACTTCCGAACCTCAGCTCTTCTGTCCCCGACGATTCACGAAGCTTCAACTCGTTACCAACCGTGTGTGTGGCTCAGTGGCGCGTAGCTCAGTGGCGAACCCCTTGTACGCGCTCCCCCCCCCCCCCCCTTTTCTTGCACGAGACGCACTGCCGCCGCTAGTCGATTCTTCCTCGCGGTTGCAGCGGGAGGAGCCGGGGCTGGCCATGGCAGCGCAGGGCAAGCGCGCACTACACCATGACAGACATTTGCCAACACCTACTACTGTCGGCATTGGGTACTTTTTCCGACACTTCAACTGTAGGCAAAGGTTTTGCCGACACATAGAAAACAGTCGCCTTAGAAGCAGTCGGCAAAAGTTTTCCCGACAGTTAATACCTACGCTGACAGTTCACCTATAGGTAAAAAGGCAACCTACGCCGACAGTTCAGACCAACCGCCGACAGTTAACCTTTGCCGACAGTTAACCTTTGCCGACAGTTACAAACCTTTGCCGACAGTTGCCTTGTTACCAAAAATGTCATGGCACCATAATAGCTATGTGGCCATTTGTTGCCATAGAACTGTCGGCAAAAGGTTTTGGTGCTACAGTACAAATGTACCAGCCATTTATATTGGGCAAATTTGCCAGACACCATAGTTTACACAACTGAACTTCAAATCAATATAGATGTCAAATAAAGGTCCACAAGCAACAGGTAACCATAGATAAATTAGCCATCATCCATCATAAGTCACAATACAGAAAATGTGTTGGAATAAAATCCTAACAAACATGCAACCTAGAAGTTGCACAAAGATGTATTGACAGTACAACCAAATTCATTTGCTGCCCAAAAGATTGTTCCTACAATGTTGTCACTTCATAACACTGCAAACTCCGTTTGCTGCCCAAAAGGTTGCTGCACCAAAGGTTGTCCCTCCAAAATGCTGCAAACACCATTTGCCTCCAAGACAATTATTTTCCAAGCAGAAAAACATTGATTTTTTTAGTGCAACATAGAACTATTAGTTATGTCATGTTGTTTTGATGGCTGGACAGCTATACAGTATTGAATACATTAGCCATGCATGAAACCGAATGCTAAAAGAATGCCAAAATAGATTACTTGAAGAGTTACTTGGACAACTCTAATAGAATGCTAAAAAGATTACTTGAACAACTCTTAACTTTCAGCACTTGTAATCAGTACCTTCAATTAGGATGGTCTTGTTCCAGAACCAGAATGCCTGAGTGAGTTCTTATCGTCCTTAATCTACAACAAATATGATTATGTCATTACTAGGCATTAGACAAAATATCAATTAAAATGCAGAGGTAGGCAAGGCCATTACTCTATCACACTTCAAAATCCAATTCGTGCACTTAGCAGCAAACCATCTTCATTTCCAATTTCTGAAGCATCAACCAACAAGTAAATGAAAGGTTAGCATGCACTGGTTTAGTAAAAGCAAGCTATAAGAAAGCATCATTTGATTCTTATATCTCTGAATTTGCATGTAGATTTCTCATCAGAAAATACTTCTGTAGATCAGAACACTTGATTGCCTAGCTAAATGTTATATACAGGAAAAAGTTAAGTAAAAATAGACCCAAATATATATATCATAAAGTTCAATTTACCTAAACTGGAGCGCCGGGGTTATGAACCCACTGACTTGCAGCATTTGAGGGCACCATTCGAGCTGAGTCAATACACATGATGACCACCAACTAATGAAGAGCAGAGCTCCTGCCATGATAGCAATATCTGTTCAGTCTGCATAGCTTACTAGTATAACCATATGAATGTTTCTTTAAATCACAAGGCAAGACTATGAACCACGAGTTCAGTCTGCATAGCTTGCTAGACTAGCATATACTTGTTCTGCGGAGGGCTCTTTGACTACACAGATTTACCATATGACTAAACAATAACATAAGCATGGTTGTTCAGAATAGAAGAAACCATACCAGCAGCGTTTTGACTGCCTCGATTACTTCTTATCATCCTTCACCTATGGCCATTCTGTCCTGCAATTATATCATCCTTCCTGGTAGGTCCCATAATATTCTTCTTTATATTAAAGAATGGTAGCACCTGACATCATGCACCATGAAGACAAAAGAAAAGGAAGATCAATTTGTCTGTCATTAGCAAGAAACAATGTGCACAGTCCTAAATACACAAGAAAAGGACAGACCCATGCACTGAGATTCATTTCAATGATAAAATTGTAAAAGTTCTATATATGCCGAACCTTATCAATGATTTTGTGACTACTTAGTAGAATCCACAGGTTAAGGTTCCATAAACATTTCTGTAGATCACTTCTCAAACACTTGTCGAATTTTTCGGTACCTGAATATGTCAAGAAATAATTATTAGGACTGCATCACATCATAAGTGTCTTGAGTTCAGTAATTGCAATAGCCGTCAACTGATTACTTGAACTGAATACTATATTTTGCTATGCTGAGGTAAACCTATACTATATTTTAACATGAATGAAGAAAATATCAGAGCATAGAAATTTGTCATGGTTCCTTAGCTGGAAACAAGGCTGACTATATTTTACTGACAATTGATAAAAAACGCATATACAATAGAAATGATAACGAGGTACTGAACATGCGTACAGATCTCAATGAGTGAAAATAAAAGAAAATTGATCCGCTCTAGCTACTGCACAAGAGCTCTAGACCCCATAGCACTTCAAATCTATACCAGGTGCCTCAAGTACCTAAGAAGAAAGGTCATTATTTTCAAAGCATATGAGGTTGTGCAATGAAATAGCTAGTGAGAAGCAATTGATGACCCTTGGTAAAATAATGTGACAGGCATACACCTTCCATATTTCAGCAATCTTTTTTTTTTTTTTTTGCTTTCTACATTCCAACTTTTCAATCAAATACAATTTGGAATGGAAATCAACCTGAACATTGACATGAAACAAACTGAACAGTCTAGTTACTGCTACTCCTAGATGCAAACTGACCTACGCATAGCTGCAAGCTCCTAAGACGCAGGTCTGCTAGAGGCAAGAGCCAAAGAGATTAGAGGTGTACCTGTAGTTGGAGAGAACGACCGGATCACGCACATCTTTGTTCGATCTGCTCCTGCCTCTGGCAAATGTAGCTCGCGTTTGCGACAGTCCGAAGATCCAGCAGGGCCAAGCCGTGCAGGAGCTGGAGGATGGAGGGCGGTGGGGTGCCCGCCGTCAAGGCCCGCGGCGCACTGCCGACGCCGTGAGGTTCTGCCACCGCTGGTTGCTGAAGTGTTGCCGATGGAGACGCAGATCGGGGCGCCGGGATTCCGGCGAGCGGCAGCTGATGGCGACGCAGATCGGAGCGGCGGACACTGGCGAGTAGCAGTGGGTGGGGACGCGGATCGGGGCGGCACCACTCAGGCGAGCGGCAGCCTACGACGATGGGGCGGTGCAGCGGTGGTGCTCTGCTTTCGTCTGTGGCGGCTGGTGCGGTGGAGGCGTTTGGAGAGCGACGCAAGGGGTCGTCTAGGGTTGCGATTGGGCTGCGTTGGGCTTTGGCCTGCTAAGTGAACCGGTACATGGGCTATTCCGACACTTAGCCTGTTGCTCCCCATGCTACGCCGACACATACATTGTGGTTGAACCTACGCCGACAGTTTTTAAGTTGGAAAGGAGCAACGCCGACAGTTTAATTGTTGGCTCATGAAACTATTTCCGACAGTTAAGCTGATGATGAAGGTTTGCACATTTGCCAACTGATGATAAGTCAAGGAAAGATGACTTTTGCCAACACTTCATCGTAGGCAAATGTAGGATATGGTGTAGTGGCGGCGGATCTGGCATATGAAAGGACTGAATCAAATGCCACTCCTCCCTACATCCGGAAAGAACTTTCCGGTCGATCACCGATCCCGAAATTGCTCCAGGCCAAACACGCTTAATCTCAGAGATATTTTATATGAGCTTTCGGAGAAGAAGTTGCACCTTATTTGTATGAGTATTCTATCAATTCTATTAACCTCTAGGCTAGGATGTCACATACTCACCCCTTAGAAGATCGACGTCCTCGTCGGTCAATCTCAATTCAGGAATGTCCCCTCTTGGCCTACACCAGCGCATGTGCCATGTTGTGTAACCACTCTAGGCCCACACCAGCCATGCGCACCATGTCTACACAACTGTACCCACACGCGCTCGTGAAACCGTGACAGTTGCCTCTGATACCACTGTAAAGTGCCGATCCCCAAACCGGGTCCGCATACAACTGACAGCTCTCTAGGATCTCATGACTACGCCACAGACCAACACAAAGAACTTCTCGGTCGGTCACCCATCCCTCGCTCGTGCGTGCCCGAGAAGAACTTCTCGGTCGGTCACCCATCCCGAAATTGCTCCAGGCCAAGCACGCTTAACCTCGGAGTTCTTTCGAGAAGAGCTTCCAGAAAAGAAGTTGCATCTTGTTTGTATGAATATTCTATCTATCCTATTAAGCCCCTGGTAGGATGTCACAACACCCATGAGAAGAAAAACCTCTCGCTGGATAACCCAATAAGAGTCACATGTGGAGATTTCAACCCAAACCCAAACCCGTCGGGTGAAATCCATCCATTGGGTACCCATATACCCGCCAAGCATTTTAATTTTACGACGGCATAACACAACTTAAAATGCTTACCCAGTGTAAAAAATTCAGCAAATACAAGAAAACTAACACAAAGACATATTTGACAGTTTTGCAACATCATCATTCATTAATTGACATCAATGTAGTACCAGTAACTAAATACTATTTAGTAGTTCGAACCTAAATCATCAAGTTGATAAAGTCATGACTCATGTAAGCACACATGTAGCATGGACACGTTGATAAGTATGCAACAAAAAATCGTGATATGATAATATGAATGAGTTGAATAATGAGTGGTGGCGGGTGACCGCGGGTCGCGGGTTCGAGTTATGTCAAACCATCTCCGAACCAACTCCACCCGATGGGTCAAGCCTTATCTCCATTAGTTGACCCAAGGGTACAATATTTCACCCAAACCCGCCTCCTAATGGGAGAAAAACCCGTCGGGTCACAGGTAACGGGCACTCATTGCCATCCCTAGGCGCGGGGCGGGTAGGAATTTCCACCCGCGGGTATGAGGTCGGGTGTCAAATTTCATTGGAGGCATAGGTCAGGGCGGGCGTGATTTTGCTCTACCCAACCCGAATTTGGTTTGTGAGGGCAGTCTTGAGATCTAGAGAACTGCTAGGTGTAAGCGGACCCGGCTCAGGGAGCGGGATGTTACACAACCCATTACTATCCCTAGCCATTATGACTCTTGGACCTGTTATATACCTTCCTGGGCCTCGCCTGGTACATAGCCATAAAAAAAAATCAAATGCGCCGCAGACAAGTTCTAGCATCTCAACCAACTGAACCAACCTGCTTCTTTTTGTTTAAACAACGTCATATCTATTTTGTTATCGAGCATAGCGGAGCGCACCATCAATCCTAGTATGTGAAACACACCTATAATTTGGAGATTGTTCCCTTTTAGCATCACTCAACCTTCCTTGCTCATCAACTTTCTATACTAGTACCAATGCACACGCACCTGTCTACAGAATAGCACTACTCGACAGGACAATTAAATGAGTAATTCTACATGAAAGAATCATGTAGGAGTAGGAACGTACATGCCTAAAAGGCTCAAAACGATATTTACTATTTAGCTGACAAAATATTCTAAGTGGATAAAAATATCTTAATTAAACCAAAAGATTTATACGATCTATGATAAGCATCTTGACTGTGCTTCCAATCAAAGTTTGTGATGAATAAATTGTGACTTCCTTTAGATTTCACAGTTAGCAGGTATTTTGATTCAGTTTTACAATTTATGTTCAAGTACTAGATGACTTAGTGTTGATCTGCGATGAACATCTCGGCGGCCTCATTCTAGGAGAAGGCCTCTTTCTGTAGCAATGCCGTGAGAGGCGCCGCGATAGCACTGTACCCGCGCGCACCGAGCGGGGGCGAGGCCAAGACGCCACGGCCTCGACCTTTGAGGGATCCATGGCCACGCCACTGCTGGACACCACATGGCCGAGATAGTCCACTGACTTCTCCCCGAAGAAACATTTGGAGTGCTTAAGAGCTAAGCTACCACCTAAAAAAATCAGTTGGGCTGCAGAAAGTTTCTCGTATGGCATGCAACATGGGCCAATTAAGCTATTGAAAGACAGAAGGAAGGGAATTTCAGAGCAACGATGCAATGATAAGATAAAACCAATGTATTCCATTTAATTTAAGAGCTAGTGACCTTATCAGGCTAGTAAGGGTACGCAAGAAACAAAAGCTACAGATCTAATCGAGACATGGCAACAGGAACTAATGCAATACCTACAGATGAATGTTTTTCAACATGATATCACAGGCAAGAAAACCATCAATAATAAAGTGTATATTTATATATTGAAACCAAGATATTGAAAGATGATAGTATATTGTACTCATAAAAAGAGTTGATAACAGATCTCATCTAATGATAATCAAAGGGATTGTTCAAACCAAGACGTTTATAGATTTTGTAATATTGTTCAATCCAAAACGTTTAGAGATGATGCAATACTGTTCAAACAAATAAAAATCAGAAATCATGGAGACAAATTAACGCCAAGGTTTCCGAATAGTAAAGAAATGAACTAAATCATTTGATATTGTGACAGGTTTATACGGGAAGTGCTGCCAGATCGAAACATTCTATTTTATTTCTTTTGAAAAGGTACGTGGAGCAAACGGAAAAGACTAGTTAATCTGACAAATATAGCATCATTATCTTGAATCTCAGTAATGTCAGCAAACTACTCGCCGTGGCGTTCCCATACCTCCCACCTGCCTTCCTGGTTCAAGCTCGTCGACTAAAGGCACCTAGGAGGTCCACGTCGGATCCTTTTCAAACTACCAGAACTTATACCCTTGCGTCTGTAAATCTCTAGTAAAGAAACAAACTAGCTATTTAAACAAAAACAAACATAAATTTTTTTCAACCCATGTCGCAAAAAATAAGATCCAAAAGCTCGTCGAAGAGTGGTTACAGGTCAACCAAAATGACACAAACTGTAGGAGCCAGGGCACTTCGTCAAGGTCTGCCGACCCATACGGTTTTTTTTGCAAAATCAGTGCTAGTCACTGTTTTCTTGAATTTGCAAAGATTGACAATACTATACTCTTGCAATAAAAAGACTTCTGGTTGTATTGAGTTCAGTAGATGTCACACCCGGTTTCAAGGAAACAACTGAGTGCACACCACATGTATGCCAGGATCAGTTAAATCATACGTGCAGCGACAAATAGTGAAATACCATTATTACAATGCCAGGTTAACGATAAACTT
Organism: Eragrostis nindensis; assembly: GCA_012490785.1. Classification (NCBI taxonomy): domain Eukaryota; kingdom Viridiplantae; phylum Streptophyta; class Magnoliopsida; order Poales; family Poaceae; genus Eragrostis; species Eragrostis nindensis. Next base: position 855,307 of record JAAXCT010000195.1, read on the forward strand.
TTATTACATAATGACTCATAGTCTCAAATAGAAATATCAGAGTAGCAAATAATAAACGAGCGAAGAGCATAGCCCATCTTCCACAGGCGTTGTCCGGGGGCAACACCAGCCTAGTACGGTGCATCGGGATCAAAGTCGTTGTCGTTGTAGTCCACTTCACCTCCATTGTCTGAGCAGCAATCATTTATCCAAACAAAGAGATGGAATAGCAAGTGTGAGTACATGTCGTACTCCGCAAATGTAGAAAAATATGACATGATGGCAATATCAAGAAAAGCTAACACATAGTTTACTACACTATGCAAGACATTTATAAAAGCAACCTATTTACTAGGTGTAATCTCCAAGCTCCAACAAAACAAAAACAAGGATAAGCTCATCGGATTACCCCATCCAACTACCGACTCACCAAGTTCTCACCACTTGGCTACCAAGACAAACCAACCAACCAACCATCCATCCATCCCACTAATCACGAAGAAGTCAAGCTCGCTCTTGACCGTGAGCACGGCTGTCATGACAGTTTTTATCCTTGCAAGGTTTGCACACATTCACCACGAGTCAATGTTATCCAGTTTTGCTTTACATTACCAAGGTGTCAAGCCAGGTAAACATTGAATAGCCTTTCAATAGCGTCTCATACCCTGTAAACACCCGCTAAAATTCGCTACAACGGACAAGTCCATTTTACCTTGCCGGCCGTAGCTCTCATTTGCGCCACAACAACAACCGAATGGTGCTACAGTAAATAAGAGACAACTATTTGATTAGCTAAGCCGCACCCATTTAAGCCACGTGGTTGCGCTGTTCAGCCGGGTTACATGTCCACGAACCGGTCCTTAGAATCTAGCACAGGCACCAACACAAACTGAAATCTCGTGCACGACGGCACCATACCAACCATCCAGTCTGTCCAGATTCCCTAAGCTCTAAGTGTTGCTAAAACAATTACCAACCCAATGAATTAAGTAGAGCATTAGTCAAATTAATAACCGGTTCCCAACAGCACAAGAATGAATCTACCCAAACTATAGACATGCTACCCGAACAAAGGCTTCAAAGAATAATATGGAAAAGCTAGTAAACCAATAAACATGGGATAAGCATGCAATTTATAAATGACACATCCTAAAAGGAATCAAAATGCATCAAGGGCACTTGCCTTCCTGAAGTTGGTGCTCAAACGACTCTGAGAATTCTTAATCCTGAAGATTGAATGACGACTCTTGAACCGATTCTGTCCGCGTAATAGTACCGACAAGCAAACAACCAACAATTCTAAGAAAACAATTCAAACAGTACATTCATGGCAAAACAAAATATATCAACAGAAAACCTACGTCATGACGGTCGCATGAGCGAAAGAATCATCTAAACCAGAATTCGTATGAAAAAGTACTAAGGTTTTGAAGTAGCATGGGTTTTTCTGGAAAACTGGATTGTATACGTGATTAGCGAAATAGTTTATACTGAAAATACAGGTTGCTACGCCAGCCTATCGTCATGCTGATGATGAATACATAAACTAACCTACTTATCTCTGCTCTCGTACTGAGATTAAGGTACCGTATGCATGCAAGCTATTTGATTAGCGTACGTAGAGGTATAAAAACAGCTAGCGATCTAGTACGGCCGCACCTAGCTCTGTTGGATGAGATGGCAAAAAGAAAGTAAAGCTATTGCGTAGGGGTGCCTTGGAAGTTATTGACCCAATCACCTCGCCTTGATCTGATGACATCGTTTCAATGTCTGAACCTGTACACAGCGATCACGTTCATTATTGCAAAAATTCAGAGTGACCACGTTTGGAAATTCAGAACTTCATACAAAGATGAGGCAAACACAGAGCAAACTTCATACAAAGACGAGGCAAATACAGAGCATCAGGACAGAGCTCTAAGATCCATTTAAAATTATTAATGATATATTAATGCAAACAAGCACTGGTACACAGGTGCAAATATGAACTGAACTGAACTTTCAGGGCCCCAATATTGAAACTTTCAGGGTATTTATTTTATCATGGAGCACGATCATGTGATTTGCAACTGCGAAACCCCAGAACATGAACAGAATTTCAATCTACCGAAACTGCACAGGAAAAAAAGTGCTGCTGAAAGAGCGTTCACGTTTACTGTAGTGCATCCGGCAAGATATGAATTTGAAACACGACTGAAAGGCGTATAGCAAAATCTGGAATTGATGGAACCGGGACTGAATCAACGAACAAGAGGGTACTAACAGGAACCAAATCAACGAACGGAACTAAATGAGCGCAATTCTCACCGTGATGCGAACAAGAAGAAGATCCTAATCAAATGCAACCTGCAGGAGGACCAAAGACCTTTATCCCTGGCCAATCCTTCGATCAACCTAACCGCCGTGCCTTGTTGCTGATCTACCTGGACGCCGCCTCGTTCCTGAACGCCAGAAGGACGCCGCCAGCAGCCCGATCAATCCCCACACGTAAGTTTGGAAAGAAAATTGGATTGGAAACTAATCCAAACGATGCATACGCAAGGAAAGGTAATTGATTGAGGGCGTGGGGATTGCGGGAGGGTAGAGTTTTGAGAAGGTAAAAAAATAATAGCAATTGTCGCGTGACGGGATTGTCACGCTGCCCTCCTGGCTTGACGCTTGGCAGGCAGGGGGGAATCCCACTCGAATCTGACGGTTTTCAGGTAGGGGCCCATTTAGATCAACGATCCATCTACAGGTGGGGTAGAATCTGGTAGGTGAAATATACTTTCCTCCCAACTGGTTCTTTATTGGTTTAGATATCTTAGTGCTCTTGGACATTATCATCTTTAGAAACAACCATAGTTTTGCCACTAGTAGTTTTGCCTGATTAGTCTGAACCAAAACTTTCTTCTCCTCAAAATTTATCTCTTCCTTCATGTTTACATGGAAGGGATCAACATCCAACCTCATCTTGCTACTGTCTCCTAAAGTTAATCGACCATCATTCAAGGCTGACGCCGAAAATACTTACACTTATTAGTAGTATGAGAAAATGAATGATGCCATTTACAATACTTCCTTTTGGCTAATTGCTCGGTAGTCGGTATGACATGTCCATCTTTCAGCCTAATCAACTTGTTCTATATCGAATAACTTGTCACATTTAGAGACTTCAAAATTATACTTTATCTCTTCCTTCCTCCCCAGGATTAGGCTTTAAGAAAGAACAAGAAATGGGTTTATTGTTACACATTTCAACCCATTCGGCGACACAAATCTCAGTTTCTTCCTCGCCGGCCGAGTCACATTCTAACACATTGACCCCTCGCTTCTCTTTTTCTTTATGATTTACATCTTTACATCGGCCATATTGTCTAATTTCTTAGCACAATTTTCATCAACCACAGCAAGCAGCATAACTTGATTAACATCCATGAAGTCCTGTCCTAGCTTCTCTCTCATGTATGGTGACAATCCTGAAAATGCAAGATCGGCCAAATCTTTTTCTGTAATGGTTAGGCTATAACGTTTATTCCTAGCTTCTCTAAATCTTTTAGTATATTCATAATCCGTTTCATTAGATATTTTTGCCTTTTTTTCTGATGAATTACAGTAGGGGAAGCCCCTACTGTGGTATAATATATAAAAAGAAAGAAACAAAAGTACAACAGCCACCGTACAAGGACCAAAAAAGTCCCAAAGAAAGGAAAAAGAACAAAGGAGCCACACTCAACCGCATATATACAAATGAAGACTAGCGGTGGGATCAAATCAGGCTCTCTAACCAACCTAGAACCAAAACCCTATCTGCTTCTTTTAGTCTATACACTTGCTGTTTGACTGTACTAAAAAATTTGTCCTTCCAGTCTTGAAAAGCTGGTGTCTTTGCTCTGAAAATCTTTTCATTTCTCTGCTTCCAGATTTCCCAGGCTGAGCAAACACCTCCATGAAGAAATTATGCTGGGATTCTGCTTTAGCTTTCTGGATTGTGTGAAAGAATTGGAGGTTATGGTCCCACTGAATTCCTAGAAAGTTCCAGCAGATTATGCTGAAGGGGAACAAGAAAAATAGGTGATAGGTGTATTCTTCAATGTTGTTGTTGCACAACACACAACTGTAATCATTGCCCTCCAACTTGTAATTTTTCCTTTTAAGGAGATTTCTTGAGTTCAACCTGTCTTTGAGACAAAAATCTTGAGCTTCTTAGTCACCTTAGTTTTCCATATCCACTTGAAGGGGGACCGGTGGATTAATTGATTTGAAGCTCAAATTGTAAAACCTTGATGATGTATATGTTTCATTTCCCCAAGAATAGATCCAAACGTCTTTATTCTGCTGTTGCTGATGAATTTCTTCTATAAATGCATTTAGACAGTTGAGCTCCTGCATTGCTTCTTCAGATAAAGGTATGTAGAAGTTGTGTTGTGGGTCACTATTCTGAATGTACTGAGCCACCGATTGATTTGGTCTTTTAGCAAAAGAGAACAGCCTAGAGAGTTGTCTTTGAAGGTATCTATCATTCGAAACATCATTCCAGAGCAGAGCTGTGTCACCCTTTCCTACTCTGGGAGCTGCAATCCCTCTGAAATGGTCACAGAACATGACATCCTTCCACCAGAAGGAACCTCTATCTCTCACTGCATGTGGCGGCTGGCCATTGCTATAGTAGGTGTTCCAGATTAGTTGGACCCATGGTGTATCCATCTTGTTGTAGAACTTACGAAGATGCTTGATGAGGAAAGCCTCAATTTGTATTCTCAAGGTTTTAAGCCCCAAACCTCCCTTCTCCTTAGGCATACAGCATCTGGAGCAGGCTACCAGAGGTTTTCCTTTCCCTGCAACATTTGATCCCTTCCATAGTCCATGTTTCATTGCTCTTTCTATAGTTTGTATGACTGTGACATGCATCCTAAGTGTGCACATGGCATATGTTGGCATGTAGGAGACTGCACCGTCAATATAAGTCACTCTGTCAGACATTGAGAGCCATGTAGCTGTGGCTCTGATTCTTCTTTCAACTTTGTTGACCAGCGGCGCATGATCTTCAACCCTTGGCTTAGTGGTGCCCATTGGGAGGCCTAGATATGTAAAAGGGTAGGTGCCGACCTGGCAACCAAAGAGAAATGCCAGATTTTGAGCCTTAACTTGTTCTAGATTGACAGGCAGGAGAGGTAAACCAAGAAAAGCAGATATTTTTGCCTAATTTCAGCGAGACGTGGTAGCCTAAGTTCAGTTTCACCATTATGAAATTAGTCATAAAATTTTCGCTCTAACTGAGACCAAGCACTGATAGAACAAGGAGCAAGAGAGGTAAACCAACTAAATGCAGTCCCAGATAAAGGAAAAAGTTTGATCCAATGAACATCCATATGCGCCACTTCACTTATTTGCACCAAAAACTGTCCCACATGCTCATATGTAATCTTACCGTCGTCCCCTGTGAACTTCACAAAATCTGGAATTCTAAACCCCTCTAGGATATGGGATACCCTTAAAATTTTCATGATACTGTTTTTGAAATGTCCTAGCATTCTTTTTTGCTCAAAACCAAACTCCCTCAAAGTTTGTAACAGGTTTAAAACATCAGGAATACTAGGCATTGGTGCTCTAGGAAATAATATATCAGGTATAGTCCATAATTAACTCCAGTTCCCAACGACAGAATAGGAGGAACACTATATGCCATTGTCAGATAAAAAGGTTTCAGCAAATTAGAATTTCCACCGTGCTCCTATTAATATTGTTAGTGTATATGTTTGGCCCATAATAGAGGCCCACCTAGAGGCCTATGTATAGGAGTATATTACCCACCCTTCTAGGGTTTGGAGGAATCAAGCAATCATTTTCCTCTAACATGGTATCAGATTAGGTTTCCTACCTCCCTCTCCTTCCAGCCGCCACCACCTCCCCTGCCGCCCGCCCGCCGCCGCCACCGCCATGGCTGGCCGGCCGCCGGCTCCTCCCCCTCTCTCTTCCTTCCCTCCCCTTCCCTCCTCCTATGCTGCCATGGCCGCCGCGCCGCCGCGCCCGCCCCGCGCGTGCCCGCGCCCGCCGCGTGGGGGCTGGCTGCTGGCCCCGCGTCGGCCCCGGGCGCCGCCGCCGCGGGCGAGCTGGAAGCTGCGCGGGCCGCCGCCGTCGCGAATCCCGCCGCCGCGCGCGAGCTGGAGGCGGCGCGCGAGCTGGAGACCGACCGGGCACTGCGCGAGCTGGAGGCCGCGCGTGCCGTGCGGGCCGCGCGCGAGGAAGCTGCGCTGGCCGCTCGGCGCGGGCCGCGCGCGAGGAGCTGGGCCAGGCCGCCCAGGCCGCGCCGCCGCAGGGCCAGGCCGCCGCCGCCGCCGCCGCAGATCCACACGCCGCGGGTGCCCTGGCTGCCGCCACGTCGCTGGCGCCGGGCTCTGCCCTGGCTGCCGCCGTGCCCCTGGCGCCGGGCCCCGCCCTGGCTTCTCCCGCCGCCGTGGCCGCCTCCTCTGCGTTCGCTCGGCTGGGCCTGCCACCGGGGTTCTCCTACACCGGCTTGGGCATGCCGCCGGACCTCGTCGCCGTCGCTCCACCGACTACGTACCACGCCGCGGGCCCACCGATCTTCTCCGAGCGAGCTACTTCAGCGGACACCGCCCTCGCTGCTGCCCTCCTCGCGGCCAAGTCTGAGGCTGCGGCGGCCTAGGAGCGGGTCCACGCCGCCGCTCTCGCCTGGGAGCGTGAGCGCGCTGAGGCGGATGCCATCGCACGCCGGTTTGCTGAGGCGGAGCACTTCATGCTTCTCTCTGCCGGTCAGCAGCCCGTCGTCCCCGTCGTCGACACCACCGCCTCGTCATCACGCCCGCCACTGCCCGAGGGTACCCGCCTCGACGCCAGCGATCCGATGGTCGCCCAGCTCCACCTCCAGGCCGTCGGCGTCCAGAACCTCCGCGCGCTGGTCTCCGTCGTCCTCGACCCCTCGTCTACCTCCTACGGCCGCTGGCGCGATCAGGTCGTCCTCGCCCTCCGCCGCTACGCCCTCGACGACCACGTCCTCACCGACACCCCCGTTCAGGCGCGGGATGGGATCTGGCTGCGCCTCGACAGCATCATCGTGTCCTGGATCTTCGGGACCGTCTCACCAGAGCTTCAGGACCTCATCCGGACTCCCGGCGACACCACGCGCCAGGCCTGGCTGGCTCTCGAGGGCCAGTTCCTCGACAACGCCGAGGCCCGGGCTCTTCGGCTCGACGCGTCGTTCCGCACCTTCGAGCAGGGGGACCTTTCCGTCGAGGAGTACTGCCGGCGCATGAAGGGCATGGCGGATGCCCTCGGTGACCTTGGCTGCCCGGTGACCGACCGGGTCCTGGTCCTCCACATCCTGAGGGGTCTCAACAGCAGCTATGACCTCCAGCCCCGCCTGCCGCTTCACTCCTCGCCACTCCTTCCCCCGGGCCAAGCGGGGGTGGGGGTGGTCGTAACCGCCGTCGCCGAGGGTCTGGGGGGGCCGTGGGGGCGACCGTGGCACTCCTGCAGCGACTCCTGCTCCTGGCGGTACTCCCTGGCCATCCTTCACCAACCCATGGTCAGGGCGTATCTCGATGTGGCCGTTCCAGCCTCCAGGAGGCGGGGCTCGTCCTCCGCACCGGCCCGTCGCCATGTTCACTGGCCCTGCTTCCCAGGTGCCCTGGACTCCTCCCGCTCCGGCTAGGCAGCCTCCGTCCTGGGGGGGGGGGGGGGTGGACTCCACACGCTCAGCCCAGCCAGTCGACCTGGCCGGGGGGGGGTGGGACCAGACGGCGCTGGCCCAGTCCTTCAGCACCATGCAGCTCACACCACCGGTGGAGTGGGTCGCCGACTCGGGAGCCTCGTACCATACCACGCCGGATGCTGGTATCCTTTCTTACGCCCACCCCCCTCACCCTTCCTGTCCTTCCGCTATTATGGTTGGCAATGGCTCTTGTCTTCCTGTCACTTATGTGGGTACTGTGCCTGGTTCTTTTCGCCTTCCCAATGTTCTTGTTGCTCCTCAGATGGTTCACCATCTTCTTTCCATTCGCAAATTTACTACTGACAACTCCTGCTCTGTTGAGTTTGACCCCCTTGGTCTTTCTGTGAAAGATTTGGCTACCCGGCGTCAGCTCCTCCGATGTGACAGCCAGGGTCCTCTTTACACCCTCCGTCTTCCTGCTTCCGCTGCTTCATCGCCGCCATCTTCGTCTGCTGCTTTTGCCACTACTTCTTCCACGACTTGGCACCGCCGGCTTGGTCATCCCGGCCGCGACGTTTTGGCTCGACTCTGTCGTAGTGCAGATCTTTCTTGTACTAGGATTTCAGATGAGCACCTTTGTCATGCGTGCCAGTTAGGTCGTCATGTTAGACTTTCTTTTTCTGTTTCTTCTTCGCATGCGACTCATGCCTTTGATCTCATTCACTGTGATCTGTGGACTTCTCCTGTCATCAGTATTTCTGGCTATAAGTATTACTTGGTGATTGTTGATGATTTCTCGCATTACTCTTGGACTTTTCCGCTGCGCGCCAAGTCTGACACGTTTCCCACCCTTCTCCACTTCTTTGCCTGGGTGTCCACTCAGTTCGGCCTCACCGTCAAGGCCGTCCAGTGTGACAACGGCCGCGAGTTTGATAACCACACCTCCCGCGACTTCTTCCTCTCTCGTGGCGTTCACCTGCGCATGTCTTGTCCGTATACCTCCGCCCAGAACGGCAAGGTTGAGCGGATGATTCGCACCACGAATGATGTTGTGCGCACCCTTCTTTTCCAGGCTTCCCTTCCTGCTCGCTTCTGGGCCGAGGGACTCCACACTGCCACCCACCTTCTCAACCGCCTTCCTTCCAGTGCCATCACTGCTCCCACTCCCCACCACGCTCTTTTCGGCACCCCACCTCAGTACGATCACCTCCGTGTCTTCGGGTGCGCCTGCTACCCTAACACCTCCGCCACCGCTCCTCACAAGCTGGCGCCCCGCTCGACTAGGTGTGTTTTCCTTGGCTACTCCCCTGACCACAAGGGGTATCGCTGCTTTGACCTTACCTCTCGCCGGATGCTCATCTCCCGACACGTCGTGTTTGACGAGTCCTATTTCCCCTACTCTACCTCCACTACTCCCTCTCTTGATCCTGAGCTCGAGGTCGTGTTTCCGACTGACCCGGTGGTCCAGCCACCTGTATCAGTGTACCCTCTACCTGCAGGTCTTCGGAGCACACTGGCACCGCTCCCGGTGCCTTCAGCCGCGCCACGCGCGGCCCAGGCGCCCTCTCCCGCGCCACGCGCGGCCCCGAGCCTTCTCCCGCGCCACGCGCGGCCCCGGCGTCGTCTCCCGCGCCACGCGCGGCCCCTGCGCGCTACGCCCAGCCAGTGCTAGTCTACCGGCGCCGTGCGGTGCCGGCCCCGGACCCGGCGGCCCTGGCGCCTCCACCTCCACCACCACCGGAGGTGCCCGCGCCCCAGGTACCTCGGGCTCGCTCTCTGCTCGACCCGGAGGTGTACCACCCGCCGGTCATCCATCGGGATCCTGGCCACATACATCCCATGGTGACACGACGGGCGGCGCGACCGTCTCCGACCCTCTCTGCCACAGCGGTCGAGCCGGGGGTCTCTCCGCTACCCTCCTCTGTCCGTGAGGCCCTGGCGGATCCTCACTGGCGTCGCGCGATGGAGGAGGAGTAAGCGACCCTACTTGCCAACCAGACGTAGGACCTCGTGCCGCGTCCGTCTGGTGGCAATGTGGTCACGGGTAAGTGGTCTGGACGCATAAGCGTCGTGCTAACGGCTCCCTGGACAGGTACAAGGCTCGCTGGGTTCTCCGGGGTTTCACTCAGCGGCCTGGTGTGGACTATGATGAGACCTTCAGTCCGGTGGTGAAGCCGGCCATAGTTCGCACAGTGCTCTCCATTGCCCTCTCTCAGTCTTGGCCTGTGCATCAGCTAGATGTGAAGAATGCGTTCCTGCACGGCACCTTGTCTGAGACAGTCTACTGCAGCCAGCCAGCAGGGTTTGTGGATTCCAGTCGTCCTGACATGGTGTGCCGCCTCAACAAGTCCCTCTATGGTCTGAAGCAGGCTCCTCGCGTTTGGTACTCCAGGTTTGCCACGTTCTTGGTCTCTCGGGGATTCACTGAGTGCAAGTCGGATACCTCACTGTTTGTCTACCGCTGTGGCTCTGAGACTGCATATCTGCTGCTGTATGTCGACGACATCATTCTTACTACGTCCAGTCAGACCTTGCTCCAGAACATCATTCAGTGCTTACAGCAGGAGTTTGCTATGAAGGATCTAGGTGTGCTCCATCACTTCTTGGGTGTCACTGTCGAGCCTCGTCCTTCCGGCCTCTTTCTTCACCAGCGGCAGTATGCTCTTGATATTCTGGACCGGGCAGGGATGACTAACTGCAAGCCGTGTTCCACTCCTGTTGACACTCAGGGCAAGCTATCTGCAGACGTGGGGGCTCCAGTGGCTGATCCGACTGCCTACCGGAGTCTTGCTGGTGCCTTGTAGTATCTCACTTTCACCAGGCCGGACATCACATATGCCATACAGCAGGTCTGTCTTCATATGCATGATCCCCGGGAGTCACACCTCGCTGCTCTGAAGCGGCTCATGCGCTACATCCGTGGCACGGTTGACTACGGGCTGGCTCTTCACAGGTCTCCCTCCACTGAGCTCGTCGTCTACACTGACGCCGACTGGGCTGGCTGTCCGAACACTCGCCGCTCCACCTCAGGCTACGCTGTCTTCCTCGGCGGCAACCTTGTCTCCTGGTCGTCCAAGCGGCAGCCGGTTGTCTCCCGCTCCAGTGCTGAGGCGGAGTATCGGGCTGTAGCTAACGGCATGGCTGAGGCGTCCTGGCTTCGGCAGCTCTTGGCGGAGCTCCACAGCCCGCTCCTCAAGAGCACCCTCGTGTACTGCGACAACGTCAGCGCCGTGTACCTCTCCTCCAACCCGGTTCAGCATCAGCGGACGAAGCACGTGGAGATCGATCTGCACTTTATTCGGGACCGGGTTGCGGTGGGCCAGGTTCGGGTTCTCCATGTCCCGACCACCTCCCAGTTTGCGGACATCTTCACCAAGGGTCTCCCCTCCTCGACTTTCTCGGAGTTTCGGTCCAGTCTCAACGTCGTCGGTGGCTAGTTGTGACTGCAGGGGGGTGTGTACACTTGTGTGTATTTCTTTCTTGTCCAGTCTTGAACTCCGCTGCGTCGGTAAGTTCAGACTGCGGGGGGGTGTTAGTGTATATGTTTGGCCCATAATAGAGGCCCACCTAGAGGCCCATGTATAGGAGTATATTACCCACCCTTCTAGGGTTTGGAGGAATCAAGCAATCATTTTCCTCTAACAAATATTACTAGCCGTTGCAACATTACTTGGCATACTAGTAAAATTATCTCTATCAGACTCATCAGACTGTTTATCATGCAGCTCCTTGGATTTGCAAAATAGCCGACCTAACTTGCTTAGGCAAACTGTTATCAAAATCTTGTTTGAACGCCTCCTTGATCCCATCAAAAGAACTTTTCAAGGTTTCGTTTAACTTACTAGCTACTCAAATACCAACCATGTGCAGTTAGGGACGATGTTTGGTACCTTAGTTTCTCAAGTAGTTCCCTCCGTCAACCTTGTGATCGCGCCGCTCCTGGTCATCCAAAACCCCGCCATCTTCTCCTTAAGCTCACGCTCAACCTCCATGCGATGTTCTTCTACCAAGTCCTCAAACTTGACTATCGATGATGTTGTCTTGGTCGATCTCCGAAGTATCGCCAGATCCCGTCATCCTCCTCCTTGCTCCTAACCAGCAAATGACAACAATCGAACCACCACACGAACGACAAACTCATCCCTAGCAAAGTCGACAATTTTGTTGCCAAGCAAGAAACAAGAAGATAACTGTCGTACTTTCGCGATTTCGCGATAACGACCAACTGATTATCACAACAAATCAGCAAAGCTTTCTTCTCATTTTCGCAGAGAAGTGTGAGTACTTTCCACGACAAAGCACCAAAGTAAAACAAACAAAGGTAAAATATTGAAAAGAAACGAAACTGAATATATCAATAGTTTTTCTGGTTCACCCTCGCTACACTAACTTGAGGTATTTAAAGAAAAGCTACGTAACAGACTCTGGTACATAACTGACTCAAACTAAAATCGTAACTGACCCAAACTCTTATTGCTAATCTCCTCCTGCGATCTCTTTCCTTAATCACGCGCAAGGATTATTTTTCTCAGATTGACCTCATGCGCACGTCAATCAACATCATACGAGCCTTGTTAACACCCTTGAAGACAGGTAACCACTAAGTAAACCATGTAACTCAGCCAAAGCACAATGTAACTCCATGGGAAAGTATCACCTGATCATCAGTAGGCCTTTATCAGACCTCGTAACTTGTCGCCTCACCACGCATGCACTTGCCTTGACTTCGGCACTTGAATCCCTTGCAAAATAAAGCCACCTGCCAAATTTCACCACCAACAACATCCATGCTTCTCTGTTTTTTTGTGATTGCTAATAACTATGTTTCCTAGAATTGAAACTGCATGTATTAAAACCCCGTAATCAATTAATCAATAGATATGACCTTTTTTGACAGCACTATAGTGAACCTTGAATCTAATGCAAATAATGAGCTGACATTAGCCAATGAGACCAGTTGAAACCACTTGAAGATTCAAGCAAGACTAAGTTAGGTTATGTGTTTCAAGTTGAAATTCCAAATGTATTTCAGGCAGATTGCATTCAAACTGCAGAGGTGACCTAAATGAAGATGCAAGACTGAGTAGCCATGCTCATCTCATATCAGTTGTGATATGGATGATATCAATAAATTTATCAGCAAAAGTACTTTCGGATCAATATAATTTTGTTAATAATAAGGGTCAAAGTAAATTTCCTAAACGACAAGTTGATTAGTCCAAAGGAAATACAAATTGCAGGTTCAACACATATTTTGATGATGGAACATAACCTAAATCAAGTAGCATTTTACTACTTACAAGAGCACCAACTAGTAGTGATAATAGTTATACCGATTAGCGGGTTAAAAATAAGGTTGGCATGGTGAAATTTGTTATGCAATTTTCAAAATCTGGGGGTGGACGACAGTTTACCCTTGAAGATGGATGTCGCTCCTATAATACAGAATGCAGAAGTCTAATTGAGAAACAGATAATGAATGCAGATGGCACGATGGAATTGAGAATTCCACAATAAATATTGCAAAATGAAAAGTAGAATTTGTAATGGAATTGTTTTTCAGGACAAGCACATGCCCACATGGCTATACAGAAATAGTTAGAAGATAGGATCCTTCAGAGGAAACCGTAAATTTGGATAAAGGAAAGTGCTGATGGTTGCAATGGACTTGTTTCTTTGCAAAAAGAAAAAAAAAAAGGTCGCATTGCTTTTTGTGATCCCAATACAAGTTAACAGTACGCGGACGTGCAGTGAGCCAGTGATAACTTTTATATCACAAACAAACAAGACTTAAAATATATTCCTTAACTTTATTATTACCATTTGATATATATTCTTTGGTCAAAGGATGCTATGAAGACCACAGTGAATCTATATGCTCACCAATTCCATACATATTTTTCAGTGATTATTAAATCAGAAATTGGAGAATTAAAGTCATCTTGGATGCATAACACTAACATGACAGCATAAATTATTTAATTGAGCCTAGCTAGCTGATCTGACAAAACTGAAGTTTGCAGTTATTTCGGTAATTTTTCGTATATAATTTTCCTCTTTAACAAAACAAACAGCGAGAAAGCAGAGTTAATGAAACTGCATAGATGAAGATCACTTGCCTATATAGTTGATCTCAAGAATATGAAAAATAAAAATCAAGAACTGAGAGGATCGTGTATTATGCTCTCATTTAGAACAGCACATGAATTTTCTTTATGCTCTGTCAATAAAATGAGTATATTTATTAGATTTATTCGCTGTAAGAGTATTTAAACTATGAGAATGACCGAGAATAAAATAGTTGAATAATTTTATTTTTTATTTTGATTACACAATTTCACAACAAAAGAAATGTGGGCGTAACATTTCTAAAGATGGTCAGACTAATCAAATTATTCATCCCAAATCATCATCTAATGTAAACACTTATAGAACCCTATATCTGTGGCAAAAACACTATCGCATGAACAGGAACTAAAGGGCTGACTGTACCTCAGAAGCCTTGCTCATAAATGTCATCAAAATGTAAACAGAAACACAATTATATGGCATAAAAAACAAGAGTCATACACAAACCTGCATGTTTTGTTTTATTAAACTGTTGCAAAGCCTGCACCAAGTGTTCTAAAGTATTTCAACATTTTGTTTTATTGAATTTGAAGAACTGATGCAACAGTCTATGTACTTCTCCATAGTTCTGAGCACAAGTAAGTTGTGTTTTTATCCATTGAGGCAGTTTGTCAGTTGGGGAGGACAAACACCTGCCTGACGAAGTGCGCGCATAACGTGAGTCAACCAACAGAATTGCAGCATAATCATTTATATGCCTGATTGCTCTGCCTGCAACAGATTCATTTATATCCATGAAATTATACAAAGAATGCTAAGACATAAGCATGTTAACCATTAAGTAATGCACTTACCAATCGATTGATTTACTGCTTTCATGCACAAATTCTCATAGTACTCTCTTCCACCTTTGTTGCACTTTCTCAATACATCATAACCAGGCTGAAGTTCACAATCACATTCATCATCATAATTGCTGCCTGAAGTATTATCCTCCCCAACTGAGATACTTTCGATATGCTTTATTGTCTCTATCAGCTCAACATCAGATGGACTTGGATAAGGTAAGCCCACCATAACAACACAACGACCCATCCCGTCACTGAAGTTTATGCCTTCAGAAATCTTAGCACCAACAACAGCTAATAGAAGTGCCCCATTTTTGCCTGTGTCCTGTGAACTTAAACTACATTGTTGAATGGCCACTTTGTATCTGCTGAGGACAGCCTCTACATCAGCACTGTTCTTTGGCTCTCTAAAAACATGCTTCTTCCGGGAAATCTTGGAAATTGTGCCTGCAGCTGTCCATGCGTCGAACACACGCTTTTCATACTCATATGAAGCAAAAAAAACAACAACTCCTTCAGGCACAATTGTCACAATATTGCAAAGGAAACGTCCAAGTTCTTCAATCTGTATGCATAAGCAAATAAGATTAGGCACAAACCCAAGAAACGCTAGAATTCTGCATGATAAGTACAATGGACAGTAAAAAACTAAAACAAAAGAAGGTGCAGGTTCAAAAGGGCTTAAATAACTATGCAAAACTTAATCTTGGTCCAGAGCTCAGATGAATCAAATCATACACCCATATAGTTCTTTTTTTCTCGAACACGCAGGAGAGCTGCGTATCATTATATTAAGAAGAAATTGGTGGGACTAGAGCCCATACAACCCACACCACACACCCCTTTAAATAATTGTGTTACATTCGCGCCTTTTAAAAAATAATGAAACGACCACGACCCAAACAAGACTAATCACCTGGGAGGGTTGCCATTAGGACATGCATTCAAAAGGGATCGAATGGTGGCAACGGTAATGCACAAAAAGGAGCAGAGTTATGCTTGCGGACACACAACGCAAATTTATATACTTTGTCTCTTGTACACAAGTCAACTATGATAATACATGCCCTAATACATTGATATTAATTGGAAGCAGATGTTTTTCAATGCAACAGGGAACTCATAATTTCACCATGTATACTTGCGTGTCAGAAACAAATAGGGAGATGACTGTAGGTATGAAGTATAAAGCGCAAACCATGGCAGGAGAGCTCCTTGACTTGTAGCTGAAATCAAATAGCATGCCTGAGGGTCCACGTGTAACTGATATTGGAAGAATGCTCTCAGGACTAACAATATGGTTGCATGTGAAGAATTTTATATCTCCTTGCGGTAAGCTTGGACACAAGCGCAGCCTAGTTTCTTCAATAGGCTGGAGGGTTCCACCAGCCAGAATAACAGCATATGCATCATGTTTAATCTGCAGCATGAAAAAGAAAAGCGAATAAATATTTAACCACAAATGTAAAATAAATTTGTACCAAACAATATAAATGAAGCAAAGCTGCAGTACCTCGGAAAATATTTTTTCTGCCGAAAGCATCACAAATTTAAGATATCCATCCTCAGGTTGACCACTGAGCTTTTGCTTTACAACAATGATTCTTCCATCCTCATTGCAGTTCAGTAGGGAGCGTAGAAAATCTGCCAATGCTTGAAAGCATGCTAGACTGCTTCGTTCGTCATGTTCCTGCTGGAGATCAAACTGATTTACACCACCCTCGGTGCCAGATAATTTGTTGTTATATCCGCTAACCTGTGGACAAAAAACATCAGTCAAGCGACCAAGCATACAATGCTTGCATGGATGGACAATGGAAGAAACATTGACCTTGTGAATTATATTGCTTTCTTTCACATACTGACAAAGTTTTACGATGTTTATGTTGTCAATGTCAAGGGAAAACAAGAATTGGTTTATAGTCATAGAATTCGTAGCGCAGGCATCATCTTTGTTGTTGGTCAAAATCCGCAGGAAAGACCGTGTTAAAACTGTCAAGGTCTGGATGTATCTTCGATTTCCAGCTCCCAAAACGTTGTGAAATCTATCAAGATATGTCTCAAACTGGGAAAGAATTGCCTTCAACTAGCCATACAAAATGAAAACAAAAATCAGATAATGAGTTTATGATTAAAAAAGAATAATAAAATAAAGTTCCTTTTCCAAACTTCAAGGTTACCAAACTTGTAAGCAGAACATCTCAGAAATGTAGCTAGACGCCCAATTTATATCAAGCAAGCACCACAGTGGACTATTCAACTTTGCTTTCAAATGAAATGCCAAAGAACGTGAACCGGACAATATCATAATAAAGATATAATCTTGTGCCATATAACCCAATAGGCAAGCCGATAATTTTCAGTTAGAACCATTTATACACCAAATTTATCATAGTACATATTTTACCATTTGAGAACATTGCTGAATGTGCATCAAGGGTATGAAATATGGATCTACAATCAAGCTGTATACTAGCAGTAAATGAAATGAAAAATGCACAAAGAATGGAGAACTATGTTGCTTGTGAGAAATGAAAGGTGATGCTGTCGGCAGATGCTAAACATATCGATAGAGAAATGAAAATGCTGCCTTTGCCAGATTGATATGCAAAGGTGAAAGTAGGAGTGTAACCTGTGAAGATGCGATCTTCGAGTTGTACATGCTACTGAGGGAATCTGCTAAGTTGTGAGCCTCGTCTATGATGACAACACTGTTCTTTAGATTAACACCAAGTGATTCTCTAGCAGACTTCAGTAACAAGGATTGATATGGAAGGACTACGAGGTCAGCTGAGCGGACCAAGTCACGTGAGCCGTAATACGGACATGTTCCAATCCTCTTTCCTATGCGTGCCAAATCCTCGATGTCTAATGCACCTTCATTTGATACTTCACTCCTGAACTCTTTCTGCAAACTTCTATTCCTTAACATTGGGCAGCCACAAGAGGACTTCGCTTGGGACACCTTTCTTTCTTCACCCTCAACCTACATTTTTGTGACCATCGAGTGAACTAGTGGTACTGAAACTAATGAAGAATTGTAGCATATTGTTGCGCTGAAACGCTAAGCAAGCATAATATGATAACAAAACATATAAAATTATGAAAAATGTACTTTGATCCATTTGTAATGCTAATTTGGCGTGAATTATCATAATTTCTGGTTAAAATTAACTTCTGGAGGTCATGAAACAATACTAGTTATACCTACTAGCGACCTTAGTACGTAGCAAGATGTAAATAAGCAAATAAATGTGGCAACATAAGTTGTAACAACCCCCAGCTAAGCATTCCAAACGAATTACAATCAAAGGAGAACCAATAGAGATCAGCAAACCTTAATTTTGCTGTTTTTCTTGTTCTTTTGCAGTTCCAAGCACTTCTCATTAATCCGGCTCACAGTGCGCATCTTCAGAACATCTGCAGGAACAATGCCGCATCAATCCATCTCTGATACTGATAGAGATAGTCATAAAAGTAATAGCAGCATGTTTTACAGATCTCCTCACCCTTATTGATGCACAAGTTCTTCCTGGAACCCAAGCACACTGTCTTGAGCCGGCCCGCAAACTCTGTCCTCTTCAGCTCACCTACAAACTGCGAGAGCTGCGAGTGCGTGCGGCTCGTGAAGTAAACCTTAGGCGTCACCTCCTCCTCCTCCTCCTCGCCCTCGCTGCTACTGCTACTGCTACTGCTACTAGCACCGTGCGTCCTCTTCCTCGCCATTCTCCCCGTGCCATCCTCGCCGTCGCTCTCGTACTCCTCCAGCAAGAACTCCGCCTCGTCGCTGTCGCCAGATTCCTCCCCAATTCCGTCCAATTTCACCCAACCCGCCGTTTTCTTCGCGGCAGGAGGCTTCTTCTTCTTCCTGCTCTCCTTCTCCGGCAACAGCGGCAGAGGCGTGAAATCGCGCATCCAATCGGGCTCGTCGTCCTCCGAACCAGGGCCGTCGGCGCTGCTAGGATGGGCCCGCGCTGGGTCCGCCGCGGCAGCGCGGTGGTCGACGAGCCACTGGAGCGCGCTGCAGATAATGCTGAGTGTCTTGCCAGTACCTGCAGGATGCAGATCGACACCCTACAGTTCGTTAGGGTTTCGACGGCGGCGGCGGTGAGGGAGGAGCGGGGAGGTGGCGGTCGCTCACTTACCGGTGGGGCTCTCGAGGAAGGCGAGGGCGCCGGGGCCGGAGGAGAGGGCGCCGTAGAGGAAGGACATGAAGTCCCTCTGGATCGGGTACGGTGGGAACGGGAACGCCGGGAAGTCCTGCCGTGGTGGTGGCGGCGGCGGCGGCGGCGGCGCGGGCATTTCGTCAAGCGTGCGGCGGTAGGCGGGAAAGTGTGGGGTTTCCCGCGCGACTGGCGGCCACTGGTGACGTGGAGTAGTGCTCGATTTGGGCCGTATCTAGGGAAACACGGCAGTGCAATCAATCATGCTCAAGGGGGAGCCCCTGGCCCAACATTGCCCAAGGTCTGCCTCAAGTCTTAACGAAAACTCCCCTGGTAATGTGATACCACCATTTTGGGACGTTCTAGGTGATTTCTAACATTTTCGTCGTGTAAAGTTCTATCTTTCGCTTAAAGAAATTGGATTATTTTAACTGAACATAGCCATTGAAAATGAAGGTAGGTTGATTAAAAACGAAAAAGACAATTTTCAATTTCTTAGAATTACCCCCATTGATTGAAAATGAAAGGCAATGAATTCTAAGGCTGTGAATTTTCAATATCTAAGAATTACTCGGCCGGCTGGGGAATGACCGCCCCAGCGGTATTGTATGCGAGAGAAGACCAACTCGCGCCGGTCGAGAAAACCCCCGAACTCCGGCCTCACTCGAGAACAGCGCCACGTAAACTGGGCCGGCGACCACTGCCCACAACCCCCAGGGCATGGGCCGCACCGTTACCACAGCCCGGGTCGCGTCTCAGAGGAGGCACAGCGAGGGGATTTTTTTTGGTGAGAACCGGGGGTCGAACCCCCGACCAGTAGGTTCGCAAGCTCGAGTCCTACCAGCGAGCCAAAGGCTCGTTCTCAATATCTAAGAATTACACAATTTTCAATTTCTAAGAATTACAGCATTCTCGTTCATAGAATTAGATCCATCTTGACAATGAGTTCTAAGGCTATGAATTTTGCAGTTTCAACAAAGTTTAGCGTCTCTCGTTGGTATGGTGAAGCTAGAACTAACATGATGGTGGTGCCATGGTGCCAATTGCGGACAAAAATTGATGCACAAATGGTTAAAATGATCCATGTGCCTTCGCCCCTGCTCACTGGTGGTTGGAGAGGTCATGCCTTAGATTTGGTTCTCATGCTCTTCGCCAGCAGCAATCGAGGAAGTGATGTTGAAAATGAGTAAAAGAATTAAAAGTTTTTTTATTTGTCTTTCATATTCTTTATATAAAAAGTTTATACTTCGTCAGATTTAATACAAGAAAAAAGAAGTTAATTAAGCCTCTTGGCTGAGTTAGTGGGCCTTTTTTTTTTGGACGGCCATGGTTACTCCTATCGCCCCTACATATGGCGATTTTTTTTATTTTTTAATCCTTTTAATTAATATTTTAATAATAAATCGTCCGAAACTAAATTTGCAAATCTAATACATTTAGTCACGCCAAACACCAGTCACGCCGATCCGATTGACGTGACAGTAGTTTCGGGCACTCAAATCAACTTGGCGTGACTAAATAAGCTAGATTTGCAAATTTAGTTTCGGACAGTTTATTATTAAAATATTAACTAAAAGGATAAAAAAATAAAAAATCACATATGGCACGCATAAAGGGGGGCATGTCCACATCTCGGTGACTACTAGTATGTTTAGAGGATTGCTAAAATTTGCCCAGGCATTCTGTTGCTTTCTAGCGCATATATTTTCTTTTCAACATATTCTTCTTAAGTTGTATGCATGAATGGTTAAGAAAATAAAATCAGGTATTTTTAAGGGCTGAAATACCTGATTTTTTTCTCATCTTGAGTTACAACCAATATATATTAAAGTTACAACCATTGTATACCAGATTTACAGTGATTATTGCGGTATAATTTTTAAGTATAGATGATGTATATAAAATTCAGGCGCTAAGATCTTTTAAAATACCTAAATTTTTGTTCTTTATCATGTGAGGCTAAATCTTATCTAAAAAAAGATCTAATGATTGAAAATTTAGGTATTATTACCTTCTAAAATAACTAGGCGATGTATAGACAGGCCCCTTGTCACGGAAGAAAACGGGAGCCTCTCAGTCTATTTCACTTTTTCACCGTTCGATTGAATCTTTACCGTCGACTTAAGTCGCGTCCTTTTCACGCGCCGACTCCCGCGTTGGGTTCTACTCGATGCCGTAGGCTTTCGCGTGAGCTCAGATGCACGTCCCTTGACCATGGAAAATATTGGCCGCTCCTCATCATTCGCCTCGTTTCTTTAGACAAAGGCTGATAGCCCTGCTTGTTGAAAGCAAAAGATTGTTTGCTGAGGTTACCAGCTTACAGACAGTTGGTACTCACGCCTCGCCACAGTTTGGCCGGCCAATTCATGAAAACCATCCAGACATGTCCTCTACTGCTATTCTATTACAGACATGCAAGCAAGAGCTCAAAATCACTACGATCATATTATTATTACAGATTTAGACACTGAGACAGTGAGGGATGGTTCATCCTATCCCTGTTGGGGTGAGTGATGTAGCTTCTTAATGTAGCTGTTTTAGCTTTTCTTTAATCTTCATGTTGATCTCCTCCAGCTTCCTGCGGTCGTCCCCTGTACTGAGCGCCTCCCATCTCTGCATCATGGATATTGTTTTGTAAGGCACGGCAAAAGGAGATGAAGAAATATGGTTCTGAAAAACAACTCTATTTCTAAGCAACCAAAGTGACCAGGTGCAAGCACCAAGTAAAATCAGGTTAGCTTTCTTGTCAGCTTTACTTTGGCCATTGATCGCCATATCTCTAAAATGTGTTAAGCTAGTTGGGATGTTAGGCCAGAACAAGGCATCTCTTACTACACACCAAAGGAAAATAGCTACAGGACAAGTAAACATAATGTGGTCCGCTGTTTCATCTTCTCCGCAACGTTTACATTCTTTGCCGCCCTTCCACCTCCTTTTCTTGAGTTGATCACAAGATTGGATTCTGTCCTTATGTAGTTGCCATAGAAAGATTCGTACTTTGTTTGGGATTTTTGTCTGCCATATCTCTATCATATCATTGTCGATCACCCCCGGATGCAGTATAGCTCTGTATAGGGATGATGTCGTAAACTCCCCTGTTTTCTCTAGTACCCACTTAACAGTGTCTGGTTCTTCAGTTAGGCTGATTTGATCTAGTATGCTCATAAGCCTTGACCATTCCTCTACCTCTATTTCTGTTAGGTTTCTTCGAAATTCAATTTCCGGGGTTCCATTTGCAAGCACCTGGTTAACTGTTTGGTCTGGATGTCTGCACTTTAGAAACAGATTCAGAAAAGTGATCTTGAGTGGACATTGGTCCAGCCAACAGTCTGTCCAGAATTTTGTCTTCTTTCCATCTCCAATGATATAAACTGCTCCTTTACTGAAGTGATGTTTGACACTGTGCAAACCTCTCCAAAATTGAGATGTGTTTCTAACTCTACTATCAAAGAAGCTCCCCTCTTTCATGTATTTATTTCTCAGCAACTCACAGCATAGGTCACCCTTGCCATTCTCCAACTTAAAGATCCATTTGTTTAATAAACATGCATTCATCGTTCTGGTCTCGGTGAAGCCTAGGCCCCCAAACTCTTTCAAAGTAGCCATTGCACTCCATTTCACCATGTGATATTTCTTCTTGTTGTTCTTCCCATGCCAAAAGAAATCAGCTCTATCGGTATCCATTTCATGGTGATTATTCTCAAACAGGAAATATACCCCCATTGTATAACTTGGCACTGAGCTGAGGCAAGTTTCCAGCAAAATCGATTTACCTCCTGATGATATTAGCTCACTCTGCCACGTTGGTAGTCTCTTTCTGATCTTTGTATTGAAGTATTTGAAATCTGCCGACTAGAGTTGTACATTGCTGACAGGCATGCCCAGGTATTTTATTGGTAGCTTCCCCACATTACAATTGAACAAGTCTGCAACTCTTTTGCTTTCCTGCTCATTTGCCCCAACCACAAACACTTCACTCTTCAAGTAGTTTATTTTGAGCCCTGACATGTTTTCAAAGCAGTATAGCAAGAATTTGGTATGTGCTATCACTTGATCATCCAACTCTAGAAAAATGATGGTATCATCCGCATATTGTAGGTGAGTTAAACCACCAGACACTAGATGTGGAATTAAGCCTCTAATATGTCCACTTTCTCTAGCTCTATTGAAAATTGCATCAAAAGCATCTCCAATCAAGTTAAACAACAAAGGTGATCAGGGATCTCCCTGTCTCAGCCCTCTATGTGTTTTGAAATAGTTCCCATGGCTTCCATTGATGTTAACTGCCACTTTACCTGTTTCTGTCACCTGCTTCATCCAGTTTATCCATCTTTCAGGAAAAGCTTTTCTGTTCATTATCTCTATCAAGAAGTCCCAATGTACTCTGTCGTATGCTTTTTCGAAGTCCAGCTTTAGTATGACTCCTGTACCTTTCTTGATTCTGAGTTCATGTAAGGTTTCATGGAGGATAACAATACCATCAAGTATGTTTCTGCCAGGCATAAATGCAGTTTGATTTCTACTAATTATGTTTTTAGCAACATTGGTCAGACGAATAGTCAGTACTTTTGTGAACCATTTATAGTCAACATTAATCATGCACAGTGGTCTGTATTGTCTGATGTTGTTTGCCTCTTTCATCTTGGGTATCAGTATAATTAGTCCATAATTAAGTCTCTTGAAACCAGATCTCCATTGTGAAATTTGTTGAACATTTCTAACATGGTGTCTTTTATCTGTGGCCAAAATGATTTGTAGAACTCCACTGACAATCCATCAGGACCAGGTGCTGTATTGGACTTCATCTGTTTAAGTGCCTCCTCTATTTCCTCCATTGTGAAATGTTTCTGTAGCAGATCAGCTTCCTCTCCTCTATTCGCCTCGTTTCGCCCGCAGCTCCGCCTAGCCGAAGCCGCACCATCTCCTGCGCGAGCGCGGCCGCCCGCCCCACCTGCTCTTCCTCCTCCTCCCACGCCCCAGCCCGAGCGCCGCGGCCTCACCTGCTCCTCCGCCTCCCTCTCCGCGTCCGCAGCAAAGGGCGTGTGGGGCGCCGGCCTTGGCAGCGCTTTGGCCCGGCTGCGCACCCATGGCCACGCTCCCAGCCGGCCTTCTGCTGCGAGCTAAACGGAGGTCCCGAGGGCAGCTCTGCCCGCGGCGGCGCAGACGCGCCATCGCTGCCCCGGCCGACGCACCACTGCGCGCCTCAAGGACGCCCTCAATTCGCTTTGGAGAGGGGATTAATTGAACAAGCCCTTACAGTACATGAAAAAATGCAAAGATTGGTTGCATCTTTCGTCGTTTGATCTTTACTTAACTGTGGCCCAAAATTGGATAGCTTCCATAGCAATGTCAGTTTCCAGTTGAGTTGGTATTTAGATGCATTAGTGTTTCGTCTTGGACGATGAACATGTATTGTGTTTTTAAATAGAGACCAGAACAAGAAGACTTTTATTGTTGTTTGTGTTATACCTGTATCCATGTTTTAATCTTTGTCTTTATGGATTTGTCTACTCCCTCCAGTATTATTTTGTTGACATTGATTAGTGCAAACAGAACCGGAGAGAGTAGCTATAAATGTTTGTCAAATCAGTCCATGAGATCTAATTTTAGGCCTCCATTTGATTTACGGGGAATGGGCCTATGATCATGAATGAAATTCAATTGCATGATAGACTGTTTTGCAACATCTTATGATTGATATATATAGTATGTCTGAATAGCTCGATTACTTATCTTTTTTCCTCTTTATATAAAAATTGAATCATATTAAAAGTCCTTCGGTTCATTTCTAATTCATTGTGTGATATCTTTGATTTTCAAGAAAAACATATATTGTGATATTCTGATTTGTAACTTTCTCACATCTAAATTCCACAATGATAAGGTTATAAAAACATAAATGTTTCTGCTGAAACTTTTCACAATAACGGGGCCAAAAACAAAGCCAGTACAAATTGTGTCGCCTCCCGCTAAAATGACATTCTCGATATTTTCTTTCATCTTAGATACACAAATGTACTAGCTTCTTTATATGTGCTCTTTGGATACAAATTGCTTATATAATTTTGTCTGCAGGTAAAAGAAAGGAAGCAAGGAAGGTCAGAACACTGATTTTGGGTGGTACAAGCACATCTGGTGAACCTGGGGGAATGAACCTCTTGCATCGCTACTTTTAATTGCGCAATGAGATGTTTATAATTGCGCGAGACTTGGGTAAGAGTCTGATCCAGCTGCAGTGGTTTAGATAGGTGAGGCGTAAATTTTTCATTTCACTCATTTGTGATCAGTATTTTTGTTGCTAAATTTAATTTGTTATTGCATAGGAATCCAAACAATGGATTGGGAGTTCTACTACATAAATTTAATTGGTTCTAAATGGTGCATACATACAGAAGAACCTGAACATCCTTGCAATTCATACCTTTTCGCTCAATAAAATTGTAGACACCAAGAGTACTATGACATCTGACCAGGATTTTTCTCCTCCAATCTTTCAAACTGCTGGGGCAGCGAACATTACAAATCTGTTGTCATTCCCTTTTGAAAGACACTTTCAAGTTCGCTGGTCAAGATCCATGGTTACAGTTTTCACTGCCATGGCCACACATTCCTTTTGTGAAGGAGATCATTTTAAGAGTAGTGGCTGCTATGGCGTTGCTTATTTGTATTTCTGTGTAGTACTCAATCTTAATCTGCATGCAGCTTGCTTAATCATTTCATCAGTGGCAAAAGTCTATATCCAGCATTTCTATTTGTGCCTGTTAATTAAGTCATTCATGCTTCCATTGTTTACCTGTTGTGGTTCGTTTATGTATACCTCCATGTTTCTTTGAATTATTTTGTTCTGCTGGTTTGGTCCTCCGTGCTATTTTTCAGAATTAGTGTCTGGTGTTCCAAATGGTTAATGGCTCCATGTTCTGTTCTTTTTTGTTCTTTTCATTCTTTTTTTGCGATTACACAATACAACTCAGACACTCACCTTTTTTGTTCTTTTCATGATGTGCTCTTCTTATTTTTTGATTCTGTTACATCTTAACTTCTTACCATGCATGTTGATCCATTTTCATTTATCTTAACTGACATGTTTGAGTGGATAAGGGCCTAACATTTTTACATATTTTTGTTGCAGCCAGATCAAACCAGTCCTCATCTCATAACTCTTTATACTAAAGAAGGTAACCACCTCAATATGTTGATCCAGTTCATGTTTGATTGATGTTGCCATGTTCCCATACATTTTAGCTTATAATAAAACTGTAAATGAAACTGTGTATTGTTTTCTAATGATGTTTTCAATGCATTGTGGCATAACACATGTTCTGCCCTATGACAACCCTCCTCAGTTAAAGGTTTGTTGCCACTTCAACTTATTCTTAAGCATGGTATGTCTTCATTAGCTTCTTTAATAGCATAAAAACAAGTTTGCTCTGATTATTGGAAGAAAAAGGCATAGTGTATATATGGCCTTTTAGTGGCTTCAGGAGCGTAGATTGATACAATGGTCTTTTTTCATTTATTACCTATTTTTTTATTGCAAATAAGAGATTACTTCATAGGTTGACTCCAAAATATGCCTGAGTTTTGTTGCATGAGATCCATATCATGTTGCTACAGATGCGTGTTGTGTAACGGAAAACTTCTTCGAATGTGTACTTCCTTTCCAATGTTCTAAATTCCTATCTAAAGTAAAGGAAATTGTAATTTAAGCCCATGCGAGCTATGGACCCCTGACCTTATCAACTGTTAATGTTTGTAAGAGTTTTTATTAGTGCTATCACTACAGACCCACACATTGATTCCACAGGTCAGGATCCATACATTGAATTGAAGCTCAGTTGGGTGACGCATGCATGTTCCTTACCGTGGTGTTGGGTTTCTTCTTCTCTTGGCATCGACTAGATCTTTAAAACATAGATAGTTTACACTTTCATGTTTCCTCATGGCTGCTCACTGATTATATGACATCCCACTGTTCTGATTATTATTCCTTTGTCTCATGGTCCCATGTCAGGATGTGAGTTACCATGTCAGTGATCCATTGCTACATACATTTTTCTTAAATACACAGCTGGATTGAAAAAACTTTAGTGCTTTGCTATTTATTTTGGTGCAGTGAAGGCTGCTGTAGTGGAAATTAAACATTTTCGCTATTATTGCATAATGTAGGACATTTTAGCTCTTATTGCACATCAAATGCTCTTTTTCGATCTGTGTCAGAAGTTCCTTCCATCATGTTCTAAGTTCTTTTGACTATCAGGTGGATTGTAATGCCATCTAGATATTGTGTAGTCCATATGCTTAAAGAAATTGCTAAATGAGGTGTAGCTGTCGCAAAATTATATTATCGATTCAAATTTTGCTTTGCTCTGTTCTGCTGTCTCAAAAAGTAACTCAGGTTATCCGTCCGTAGACTTGCTCCTATTAGTTGTTCATCTTTGTTGTCTATGTCGAGCCTCTAATGTTCTCTGAGTTTTCTATTTTTCATTGCTTGCAGGAATGGTGTGTTTTCCAGAGGTCAAGCTGATTTGGTTGGGCTTACCATGGCCATTGATTCATATGGATATTGTGAAGTTTACAGTTATATAGGTTATAGACATAGAAGCTGGCGGCGGCATGACGACTAGGTTTTCTCTCATGGCGGCCGGTGATCCCGTCCGCGTCAAGGACTCCTGAATTCGTGTCCTACTCCAATTCCGTCCGCAGGATCTTGTATCCGTGTGGGACGCTTCCGTGCCGTGTTTTGAAGCCGCATCTACGCCTTTCCTCGGGCTTGCGCCGCGAGGGTTTAGGGTTCTGTCCGTCTGCATCTCGCGAACTCGCCTTCGATCTTGATCATTTCGCTCGTCGGTTGTGGTGGGGTTGATCACGGGGAGACCGCTGAGGACTCTGCCCACCCGAAGCCATCGCCGGCGTGTGGTCTGATCTAGGGTTCGAGTTTTGTTAGATGGCGGCCGACGGGAACCTGGTGCTTTCTGATCTGGAGACGAAGCGACAGGGGAAGAAGGTGGTGGAGCCGGAGCAGGGGTGCTCGAAGTGGAGGGAGGGGAGCCACGGCCAGGAGGTGCCGCCGAGAGATCCTGGTGGTGGCACCATGGTTCCTTTTGTTGCTCAGGTGGAGGACGGTGCCAACGTAGAGGAGGATGATGATATTATAGACATTGATTTGGACGAAGTCCAGGAAGACATCAAAATACGTTGGATGGCAGTGGGTAGATTCTACTCGAGTAAGAGCTTTAATGTCAAGGAATTGTTCTCTGATATGGGTAGGGCATGGGGTATCAAGAATGCTGTTCCAGTGCGCACTTTAGGCCTGAACAGGTTTGTGCTGGAGTTTAATTCCAAAGAACAGCTGGATTATGTGGTTAATGGTGGTCCCTGGAGGCACAGGCTTGACGCTTTCATTGTGGTGCCTTACAATGGTTTTACTCGGCCCTCTGAAATTGTCATTGAATCTATCAATTTATGGGTCCGGGTGTTTGATGTGCCAGAGCCGATGATGACTACTGGTTTTGCTAGATTTTTTGGCAAGCAACTGGGAAAGGTGGTTCAGGTGGAGGTGCAGTCAGAGATTTTCTTAGAGTGCGGGTGTCATACTCTCTCGCAAAACCTCTGAAAACAGAACTGAAGACGAGGATTAAGGATGTGGGCATGATGACTTTTCCGTTGAAGTATGAGAACGTTCCCTATTTCTGTCTCATTTGTGGCCGCATTGGTCATGCCGAGAGGGAATGCCCGGACGAGGGGTTGAAGAATCCAGATGTGAGGCTGGGGGTGGAGCTGAGAGCCTCTCCTCTAAAGAAATTCGAGCTCAGGGAGGTGGTCGTGCCGGTTGGCTCAACATCGGTGAAGAAAGCACTGAATTTCAGTGGAGAGCAAAAGGAGCGTGTGTTGGCTGCACAAAATTCCTCAAATAAAGCAAGAACGCCGATTGTTCATACGACCAGTGACGGGTCGATGCGCTCGCCACTCGTCCCGGCGAGTCGGAATCCTAAGAGGGATGAAGAGGAGGCAGTCGAAACTGGCGGTGGATTACCGGTGGAGGTGTCGGAGGCGCTGCAGCTGGGAGTGCAAGGGATGCAGGTTGATAAGCCCCTACCTGATCTCAACGTTATGATTAGGGGCTCCTTGGGAAAGGATAGAGTGTCGGGCCTGGTCGGTGGTGATACGTTTTACAGCGATGCTGCATCGCTCAAGCAACCTCCCTACGGGATGCCAAAACCGGTGGGAGGGGGGTCTAGCCGGAGGACAGGAGGTCACGACGGCGTGCATGGACATAAGGAGCTTCCCTTGAGGATCGCGGGAACCATGCAAAATCTGGCAGAAAATGGAATGGATATTGACCTGGCCTTGGGACCGGTGAAAGCAGAGCGAAATAGTGATTCGGGTGATGTTGAAACTGCAGCAAAGAGATCGAAGATTATGCATATGACGGACCTTTCGCTAAACCTGGTGGGAGCTCATGGCGAGCCCCACCAGGAGCAATGAGTACCCTCGCCTGGAGCTGCCGGGGGGTGGGGAACCCCCGGACAGTTCAAGACTTGTGCGCCGTAGTGGCTGCACATCACCCCAAGCTGGTGTTTCTTTCTGAAACCTGGCAATGCGAGAATCGGATGAGAAATTTGAAGTGGAGGTTGGGCATGAGGAATGCGTTTGCGGTAGAATCTCATACAAAAGGTGGTGGGATTGTCTTGTATTGGGATGACTCGGTGGTGGTGGATATTCAGTATTATTCAATGAGACATATGGATGTCTTGGTTGATGAAGGTGGTGGTATTCCGAAGTGGAGGGCGACGTTTGTGTATGGTGAGCCTCGTGTTGAGAACAGGCCACAGATGTGGGATAAGCTGACACACATTAAGAGTGTTGTGCGTGAACCTTGGCTTGTTAATGGAGATTTCAATGAAGCGGCGTGGCAATTTGAGCATTTTTCTGCAACCCGGAGGAATGAGCGGCAGATGGAGTTGTTTCGGCAATGTTTGGCGGACTGCTGTCTGAAGGATGTGGGTTTTGAGGGACTGCCGTGGACCTATGATAATAACCAGCCACATATGAGGAATGTGAAAGTTCGACTCGATAGAGCAGTGGTCACGGATCAATGGGCTAGCATGTACCCAGACGCCTCACTCAAACACCTCGTCTCATCACGCTCGGATCGCTGTCCCATTCTTTTGCGCACGATGGGGGATGATAATCACATAGGAGGGCCCAAGCCTTGTCGCTATGAGATCATGTGGGAGAGGGAGGAGTCGCTCAAAGGCGAGATTGAGTCGGCAGGGTTGGCATGGCCAGATAAATCAGACTTGGGTCAGATTGCAGGTGCGCTGCACATGGTTATGAAAAATCTGAAGATGTGGAGTTCGGTGAAGTTTGGGTCTGTTCGGAAGGAACTTGAAAGCCTAAGAGAGCAACTAGCCAGCCTGAAGGCGCAGCACCAAGACGAAGAAACCAGGCAGGCTACAATCAACACAATGCGCAGGCTAGATGAGGTGTTATATCGAGAAGAAATGATGTGGTTGGAGAGATCGAGAGTGATGTGGTTGAAGGAGGGCGATCGGAACACTAAGTTCTTCCATCGAAAATCAGTGTGGCGGGCATGTAAAAATAAAATCTCTAGGTTGAAAAGAAGTGACGGAACATGGGCAGATGATCCGGGCGAGTTAGCCGTAATGGCGACGGAGTTTTTCCAGAATCTCTGTACTGCTGATAGTTCGGTCGATCCCTCTATATTGATGCATCTGTTTGAACCAGTGGTGACTGAACATATGAATGTTAAGCTATGCAAGGACTTTACAGAGGAAGAGATTGGCGATGCTCTGTTCCAGATTGGCCCCCTGAAAGCACCAGGTCCTGATGGGTTTCCGTCTCGCTTTTTTCAACGAAATTGGGGTATTCTTAAGGCGGATGTGGTGGCTGCAGTACAGCGGTTTTTCAGAGATGGTGTCATGCCGCAGGGCGTGAATGAAACTTCTATAATCCTTATTCCTAAGGTCGGACAACCGGAGGAACTGAAAGATTTTAGGCCAATCAGTCTCTATAATGTGATTTACAAAGTGGTGTCCAAGTGTTTGGTTAACAGGCTCAGGCTGATACTGCAGGATTTAATTTCCCCCAATCAAAGCGCTTTTGTCCCGGGGCGCCTAATCACGGATAACGCTATTTTGGCCTTCGAATGTGTGCATACACTGCAGCATGGCAAGAAAGTGGATGATAATTTTTGTGCTTACAAATTGGATTTATCTAAGGCTTACGATCATGTCGACTGGAATTTCTTACAAAGTGTTATGATGAAGCTGGGCTTTCATAGTCAATGGATACAGTAGGTGATGAGTTGTGTAACCAATGTGCAATACGCCGTGTGCTTCAATGGGGTTCATTTGGACTCCTTCCAGCTGTCACGAGGTTTACGCCAAGGTGATCCGTTATATCCTTATTTGTTTCTTTTCGTTGCTGATGCCTTGTCTGCCCTGATGAATTAGGCCATTGAAACAAGAGCTATTGACCCAATCAAGGTGTCTAGACGTGCCCCAGGAGTTTCCCATCTTCTATTCGCGGACGACTCCTTGCTGTTTTTCAAGACTAATCCAGTACAGGCAGGCCATGTAAAGGAGCTACTGAGAGCTTTCTGCAATGGACCGGGCCAATCAGTAAATCCACTCAAGTGTTCAATCCTTTTCCCAGAAATTTGTGATCAGGGGCTTCGTTCACAGGTGGCGAGTATTCTGGGCACTAATCTGGTAGCTTTTGAGCCCAAGTATTTAGGACTGCCGACACCTAATGGGAGACTCAAGGCAAAAAGGTTTCAGCCGATAAGGGAAAGGTTAGGAAAAAGGATGAACAACTATATGGAGCGCGACGTGTCCTTTGCAGCGAAGGAGGTTCTTATTAAAATCGGTTGCTCAGGCCATTCCCACTTACACCATGAGTGTGTTTAAGCTGCATGATTGTGTTATTGAGGAGTTGGAACAGATTATCAGGAATTTCTGGTTGGGTTCGAAGAAAGGAAAGAGGAAAACTCACTGGCTAGCATGGAGGAATCTGCTAAAAAGCAAAGGCCAGGGGGGCATGGGCTTTCGTGATCTCAGGCTGTTTAATCAAGCTCTGTTCGCGAGACAAGCGTGGCGACTCGTTGAGTTTCCTGACAGTCTTTGTGCTCGGGTGTTGAAAGCAAAGTACTACCCTAATGGGGAATTACTGGACACGGCTTTTCCTTTGGTAATATCATCTACCTGGAGGGCCATTGCATGGGGCTTGGAACTGCTTAAGCAAGGTGTTATTTGGCGCATTGGTAATGGAGAGCGGGTACAAGTACTGAGACATAACTGGCTGCCGCATGATTTGGGTCTGTCTGTCACCGCCACAAGAAGACCATGTCGGCTGCAACGGGTAGCGCAGTTCATCAACGAGGCCGGTACCGGATGGGACCATCGACTGGTGCACTGCTTTTTCAGAGAACATGATGCTGCAGAAATTCTAAAGCTGAAAATACCAGGTGGTGGTAGGCAGGACGTGCTAGCTTGGCACTATGAAAAATGTGGCATCTTTACAGTGAGAAGTGTGTATCGCTTGGCGGTCCTTTTACAGGAGAGGGAGCACTGTCATCTGGGGTCGAGCTCGTCCCCGATGGGACAACGGCCTGCCTGGGCGTCGGTATGGAATCTGAATGTTCCTCCCAAGGTTCGCATTTTCCTGTGGCGGGCCATAAATCAAGGTTTGCCTACGACCTTGAATAAATGGAAGAGGACGCTTGAGCACAAGAGCACCTGTAAACTTTGTGGTACTGAAGCGGAGTCGGAGTTCCATGCGCTAGTATCATGTGGCCATGCGTGGCACTTGAGAGCTGCTATGCGAGATTGGTGGACACTCCCAGATGAAGATGACATGATGTGTACTGGTCCGGATTGGCTCCTGCTGCTGCTTGCTAAAATCCCGAAGGAGGTGGGGGAGAATGTGGCCCTGCTATTATGGAGAGTGTGGCATGTTCGTAATGAGATAGCACATGAGAAGCCGTTCATTCCGATAAGCATCTCTGTTGCTTTTCTGTTAAAGTTTTCAGAGGAACTACTGTGTCTGCGGCAACCGTCAGTGGTGGAGGATGTCAAAGGAAAAGGTGCTATACTCACTGATATGGAGAGGAAGCGCATTGCAGGGGAGGCTAGAAAAGCTAAAATGAGGATGAAACCTACCTGGGTACTACCAGCGGCAGGCTGGATTAAAATAAATGTCGATGGTGCGTATTCGCCAGGTTCAGGAAAGGCCGGGATTGGCATTGTGATACGGGACGAGGAAGGCAAATGACTACTCTGCTCGTGGAGGGTGCTCTTTGATGGCGAGTCTCCGGAGGAGGTGGAATGCAGAGCCATTCTAGAAGGTTTAAATTTGGCTACAGAATGGGAGCGAAGGAAAGCGGTGGTGGAGTCCGACTGCGCCTCAATCATCTCGGTGCTGAAAGGTAATAGCCCAAATAAGTCCAAGTTGATGTTTCTGCTTGATGAAGCTAGACAGGTTAGTAGTCTTCTGCCGGAATGCATCTTCCAGGCAGTGAGAAGAGAACAGAATATGGTCGCCCATGAGCTGGCGCATCTAGCGAAACGAAATACACATTCTGCTGTGTGGTGTTTTGCGGTACCTAGCTGCGTTGAGCATTTGGTTACCCAAGATTGTAATCATTCCTTGAGTAATCAATAAAGAGTTCTCTTTTCCTCACAAAAAAAAAAGGTTATAGACATAGAGCTATAAAATGTAGTGCCCATGTTCTGTAACATTTTATTTAGGCCACACGCTACGCTATAAAATGTCATTTATTCTCTTGGTCTTATCTAAACCGATAAAGAATCTGTTGCGAGGAAAATCAGTTGTATCCTGCCATCCTATCTACCGTGTCATCTAAACCGTTGATATCGTGAGCCTAAAATTCAACATACCGAATGGTTCCACCAAATCCTGGGCGTAACGCTCCCATCTCTCCCTGTAACGCCCTGAAAATTTATCCTTAAAATTCGCAAATCAAATCGAAACTAAAATCGAAAGTTTTCAAAATGTTTTGAAAACCTTTCTCTCCCTCTCTGCTATCTGGGCCGTTTTCAGCCCGAGTTACCAGCCCCTTTTCCTTTGGCCTGGTCCATCTCCCCCTTTTTCCCTAGCTCTTTCGATCCAGCCCAGTATCGGCTCCCCGGCCCACTGGCCCAGGCAGCCCGAGGCCCTTTCTTCCTCCTCCAGCACAAGCACACGAGAGCTTCACCAATCTATCGACAAGCTTTTACTCGCCATCTGCCCAGCTACCGCCTTCACTCCTCTGCCCGCCTCGTCGCATCGAGCTGAGCTGCTCCAAACGCAAACCGACGCCCCGCACTGCGGCGCTGTAGCGCCATCACTCCGCCTGCCCATGCCATCCCGTCGCCACTGCTCGCGCACGCCGCTCCGCTCCACACCTCGCCCTGTGCCACTGCCGCTTCAATCCCGTCGCTCTGCTCCGGGCACGCCGCATCGCGACGCACCGCCCAGCTCTGCCAGCCCACGCCTCGCACTGCTCGCGCACAGCGGTGGAGACCCGAGCACAGCACTCGCCGTCGCGTCCGCTCCACCGTCGAGGCGTCCACAGCAAGCCTCGCCTTCCCCCTCGCCTCCGGCTATAAATAGCCCTCGCCGAGCTCGTCCGCCTCACCGCACCACCACCAGGCCACCATCCCCTTCCCCAGCTCCGTTGAGGCGAAACCGGTCGTCTTCTCCAATCCCGCGACCGCGCCGTCGATCTCCCGTCCGAGTTCGTCCCGGAGTCGATTGAGCCGCAGGTGAGCGTCCCCAGCACCACCTCCACCTCCCCAGCCGCCCAATGGCCATCACCCTCGCCCCATTGAGCTCCATCTGTACAGCCATGGCCGCCACCTCTATTTTCCCATCGCAGCTGCTGCTCCCAATGTCGAAGCCTCAAATTGGTGCCTCAAATGGATGCGCCGTAGCCTACTCCTTCGATTCCCCCACTCCCTAGCTTCCCTCCCGGCCTCTGCCCATGCTGATTTGAGCCTCTGGTGCTCGTCCATGGTGAGATGGAGCAGAGGAGGAAGAACGCTCCTGTATCGATCCCTCTCCCGATCCGTTTTCCTCTTTGGGCCAGCAACATAAGCACCAGCCACATAGGCTTGAGGCCCACTCGTCCCTCCCACAGGCCCAAACAACCAGCAGCAGCCCAAAACACTCATGGGCTGGTCGACCTTGGACCAGGCCCGTAAAGAAATATTTCCCCGAATTCATTTTCGGATTATCCCAACAGCCTACACTAGAAAATCAATATCTCCATCGTCCGAACTCCGATTGACCCGATTCTTCCTCCTAAATTCATCTAATATCGAACTCTATCCCTTTCTACCAGTTTCATCTTTTGCAGAGCTCAACTTCTATTTCTTTTGTATTTATTTGTGTTTGTTTGCTTGTTTGTTGCTTGCCGGTTGTGCGTACCATAGCTAACGGAGAGTACGAGGAGGAGGAAGAGCAGGAACCAGGAGCCGGAGACTTCGAGCAAGAGCTCCCCGAGGACGTCAACGAAGGCAAGTCAGAATCCGTTTTCCCTTTGATCATATTGCTCCTATGTCTTATAAACACAACCCGTAGAAGCCATTTTATTGCATGAAATGATTGCCCTGATGTTTGCAAAACCTTTGTGTAGTATGACCAAGACCACTGAGCCTTATATTACCTGTCCTAAATTATTCCCTGTTAAACCTAGGATATCCATGTATGAATATTATTTACGCATGGATGATTGCCTTGTTATAGAAATGCTTAGGACTGTGTATCACTAAGTGGTCTACTTATACTTAGCTTTTGCAAATGTGAAAACCGTGATTGGTGTTGTGTGGTAGTAGTAAGGTTGGGTGATAACTTAAGAAAGATGAATGAATGAACTTGGGTTAGAGCTGAGGTGATCCTGATGATATTTATGGAAGATTAAGTGTCGCCTCTGTGGTGTGCTTATGACAAGTGATATAGGAGATGAATGCCGCCTCTGTGGTGGGTTCATGTATGTGGAGATGATTGCCTTGGCTCATATAAGGACCGAGTTGCTTGTGACATCCTACCTAACCGTTTATTCAGCGCGACCACACTACTGTGTATGCGGCACGGCTTAGTCTAAACCCCGCCAGCTAGTCTGTTAATCGCCTGGAGGCTGGAGATGCAATGGGAGCCTATGGAGCAGGTGGACGTGATGCAGACGTGTGCGACCCGGTCGAAGACCTAGATTAGAGGCTAGACCCCTGGATAACTCCCATGGCGATTAGTCGGGACGATGCTGTGATGGGTAATGGCTTTGTGAGTTTTCACACCCACGTCATGGGTGGCTTGTGATGCACTCAGATTGTGGGTACAGCGTACAACCTCTGCAGAGTGTTAAAATCTATTCGAATAGCCGAGTCCACGGTCACGGACATGGCTTTGGTTCGGTCCAAGAACTAGCATGGGATGGGTGCTTATCTCCTTGATGTGTGAGTTGTTTTAAGAATAGGTCCGGCCTTCCGCCGAAGGTTGTCGTGGACGGGGTGTCCGTCAACGTAAAACTTGACCAACCCTTAATATCTTAACTTGATGCTTTTGCTAAAATGCTTTATAAACTGAACCCCTGCATGTGTAAAACTTGCTTTATTGCAATGTTAAACCTGATGGCCTTTACCTTGCTACTGCCAAATGCATACCTTTATCCATTGATGGTAGGGTAAGGGTTGCGACTTGCTGAGTACTTTTGTACTCATTCTTGCTTGCTGATTACAGAGGAAGATCCAGATTTCGTCGACGCCGACGGTGAGGAAGACGATTGAGCTTGGTCTCGTCCGCACCCGAGCTGCTTGTGGCATTAGTCTACCGCTTAGTTGCTTCCGCTATGGTGTTTGATGACCTAGAAGTCATCTTCTGGTTTAGCTTTATATTTACTGTTGCCTATCTACTAGTGTTCTTGTTGCTTCTCCATCGACCCCTGTCAGGTCGCGACTTGTAATATCACCTGTTGTAAGACCTGATTGTACCAGCGACTGATCCAGGGACTGGTATAATAAAGTGTTTAAGCTCCTGGGATAACCGGGGCGCTTCAGGTGGTATCAGAGCCGTGCTTAGCTGTAGGACGTGACCCTAGGCTTGGACGCTAAATTATTTGCAAAAACTATTTTGGAAAACTCCTTAGCTCTCTCCCCCTCTTTTAAAAAACTCTTATTTAATCTTTCCTCTACAGATGGAAGAAGATGGATGGGTGACCGACTACTGCTTGGAAATTCCTGGCTTTCCAAAGGTGCTACGTGATGCCATGGTCAAACTTGGCATTATGGAGCCTGCTGAGTATGTCGGAAGAGAGTACGAAGAGTTTGGCACTGAGCGCTGTGAAGTCACCATTCACATTGGAGCTAGTGATGACCACCCCGAGATGAAGCCCTGGAACGTGACTACTACTGGGTCACGATTCCCAGACACCTACCAAGCTGTGGCACGCAAGGCCCTTCGGTACTTGTGCCAGATGTATGAGAGGCCTATCGGTCGCTCGCCAATGAGGTTTTTTCCTCCCATGGAGAGAAACCGCCCCACTTGGCTTGCAAGGATGAGGACAATAGAAGGCCTCAGAATGGCTGAAAGAGACCCCACAGTGGTTGCCATGACCCGTTATCTGCTCGCCCTGGATGAGCTGTATGACGGAACCGCAGCCAGACTGCGAAGGTGCATCCCTCGAGCTGAAGAAGCTGAGACACGAGTTAGGACCCTACGTGTTCAGCTAGCTGAAGCCAAAGCTCGTGAAGCAGAAGCAGAAAGCCGTGCTGTTGCTGCCGCAGAAGCCTTGAAGTCAGCAGAAGACCGCTACAACAAGCTAGTTGGCACCGCCTATCTCACTGGGCGTGCCCACTGCAGGACTCTGCATATCCCCGGAGTAGGAGAACGTCCCGTTCTGGAGGGAATTCCTATCTGCTCTGCGGGAAGCAACATCAAGAGGAAGTACGCAGAAGATCTCTTTGCACCACCGCCCTCTGAAGCAGACGGTAAAGAAGAAGTTGAAGAAGAAGAGCCCCTCCCTCTGACCCAGCCTTTTCCAAGGGAGAATGAAGATCATATCTCCATTGCTTCAGATGAAGGTTCCCCAGCTAGAGGCCTGGAAGATGCCTCCAACCTCATGGACGCCCAGGACCCATGAGCGTCTACCGAGATGAAGATCTAATCATCGTGGGATGAAGCTACCGGTCCGAGTTCAAGAAAGTGTCTGTGGAAGACTGTACCTCCGAAGTCTTAGTTTGTCCCTTGTAGTCGCAGTGTAACCACTAGTAGCTCTTCGCTAGTGTTGTACCCCTGTTGTTTTTTGAATCTGTGAGTGCTGCTTGTTTGTGTGAATTGCTTGTTGTGTGTGCCAGCAAGGCCTTTGTGCCCTGCTCCCCTTTTATAAAAAGAAAAACATAATAACAAAGAGAATTAAATGGTAACATAAAGAAGATCTTAGGTTCTTCTCTCATCTTATGCTCTTCCCCCTTATCCTCAAAACAGATGCCGCCCAAGCGATCTGCCAGGATCCAGCAGCGCCAACGGCGCCAGCCCAACAACCGTAGGGAAGAAGAAGTGAACCAAGATGCTGAAGTTCAAGCTGAGAACTCCAACCATGGACAGTTGCCTAACCCTCCGCTCACCACCCTGGCGGAAGTTATGGCACAACAAACCCGTCTGTTGGAAGCACTTGTGCAGAACAACAATAACAACAACAACCAACGCCGTCAGCAGCAAGTGCATGGTTTCCAAAGTAAGATGGCTGAGTTTGTCAGAATTAAGCCACCGACCTTTGGAGGATCTGAGGACCCACTCGAAGCTGATGACTGGTTAAGGAACATCCAAAGGAAGCTTGATGCTATCAACTGTGAAGGTAGAGACAGAGTTCTCCTGGCATCCCATCAACTCACTGGGACAGCCTTAGCCTGGTGGGAGAACTACTGTGAAGCCACTGATGATCCCACAACCATCACTTGGGAAGAATTTGTGGAAGAATTCCGCCGCTACCATGTTCCAGAAGGTACCATGCAACTCAAGGCAGATGAGTTTCGTAGGCTGAAGCAAGGAAGCATGTCTGTTAATCAGTACATCCGCAAGTTCATTGAACTTTCTCGTTATGCTCCCGAGGAAGTTTCAACTGACAAGAAGAAGCAGAATAAGTTCAAGAAAGGTTTATCAGGAGAGTTAGGAACCCAGATGACTCCTCACATCTATCCTGACTTCAACACCCTGATGAACCAGACCATCCTAACTGAAGAAAGGATGATGGAGATGTCCAAGGAGAAGAAGCGCAAGTTTGCAGCTCATGAAGTCCGTCAGCAGGAAAGATTCCAGAGACCTAGGAACTCCAACTTCCAAGGTCAGAAGAGTCAAGCCCCAATGCAGTTCAGGACTCCATCCAATGTCTCTCGTCAGCCCAGCTTTCCTCAGAAGAGTCAGAACAACTCCAAGACTCAGCAGTACAGCAGTGGTCAAGTGACCAACCAACCCAAGGCTTGCTTCAACTGTGGTGACCTTAGTCACTTCATTGCCAACTGTCCCCACAAGAACAAGCCAGCTGCTTCCATTCAGTCCAACACTGTGAATGGACCAAGGATGTCTGGAGCCACTCGTGGAACCAACCAAGTCTCCAACCAGCCAGCGAAGACACAGCAGTCCTTTGGACGTGCCCGCGTCAACCACATCCATGCTCAGGAAGCTCAGGACGCACCCGGAGTTGTGCTTGGTGAGTTTCTTGTTGAATCAGTTCTTGCAATAGTTTTGTTTGATTCTGGAGCATCGCACTCTTTCATATCATCAAGTTTTGTGGAAAAGCATAAAGTACCTACAGTACTGCTTAAAACCCCCTTAATAACCCGCTCGCCCGGAGCTGACATCAAGTGTCACTTGGGTTGTTCGCGGATAAGAATCACCCTAAGTGGGGTAGCCTTCCTAGCTAGTCCAGTGGTACTAAAACCCAAGGGGATAGATCTAATCCTCAGAATGGATTGGTTAACCAAGCATGATGGTGTCATAGCATGTTCAGACAGAATAGTTACAGTGACCAACCATAAAGGAACCCGAGTAGTTTGCCAAGCCCTTGGAAGTAAACCTGACCCTATGGTGTTTTCAATGGAAACCAAGACTGTAGAAGAAGTACCAGTGGTGAATGAGTATCCAGATGTGTTCCTTGAAGAGTTACCTGGAATGCCACCAGATAGGGATATTGAGTTTATCATTGACCTTATCCCTGGAACAGCCCCAATAGCCAAGCGACCCTACCGCATGGCAGCCGCAGAATTAGCAGAACTCAAGGAACAGTTAAGAGAACTCCAAGAAAAAGGATATATCAGACCCAGCTCTTCCCCATGGGGAGCACCAGTTCTCTTTGTCAAGAAGAAGGATGGAAGTATGAGGATGTGTGTAGACTACAGATCCTTGAATGAAGTGACCATCAAGAACAAGTATCCTCTGCCCAGGATTGATGACCTGTTTGATCAGTTAAAAGGAGCCAAGTACTTCTCCAAGATTGACTTGAGATCCGGGTATTATCAGCTGAAGATCAGCGAAGCAGATATCCCAAAGACAGCTTTTGTATCAAGATATGGCCAATATGAGTTCACCGTTATGTCCTTTGGACTAACCAATGCACCTGCATACTTCATGAATCTCATGAACAAGGTGTTTATGGAAGAATTAGATAAGTTTGTCGTTGTCTTCATTGACGACATACTGATCTATTCAA
Organism: Eragrostis nindensis; assembly: GCA_012490785.1. Lineage (NCBI taxonomy): Eukaryota > Viridiplantae > Streptophyta > Magnoliopsida > Poales > Poaceae > Eragrostis > Eragrostis nindensis. The sequence goes on from JAAXCT010000195.1 coordinate 895,741, forward strand.
AGAGTGCCGAAGAGCACGAGCAACATCTGAGAGTAATTTTGGAAAAGCTCAGAGCCCACAAGTTGTATGCCAAGTTCAGTAAATGTGAATTTTGGCTTGAGAAAGTTGCCTTCCTTGGCCACATTCTGACAGCAGAAGGAGTTGCTGTAGACCCAGAGAAAGTTGAAGCAGTTACTCATTGGCCTCAGCCGACAAATGTGTCAGAGATCAGAAGCTTTCTTGGATTAGCGGGTTATTACCGCCGATTCATTGAAGGATTTTCCAAGATAGCCAGACCCATGACAGAACTTCTCAGGAAAGACAAGAAGTTTGAATGGACCCAATCTTGTGAAAGAAGCTTTCAAGAGTTGAAGAGAAGACTGACAACAGCACCAGTGTTAGTCCTGCCTGATATTCATAGAGATTTTGTCGTCTACTGTGATGCATCAAGACAAGGCTTGGGATGTGTCCTAATGCAAGATGGTAGAGTTGTTGCCTATGCATCAAGGCAATTGAAGCCACATGAGCAGAATTATCCCACTCATGATCTGGAGTTAGCAGCAGTAGTGCATGCCCTCAAGATTTGGAGGCACTACTTAATTGGAAATAAGTGTGAGATCTACACGGATCATAAGAGTTTGAAGTACATCTTTACCCAGCCAGATCTGAATCTGAGACAACGAAGATGGCTAGAGTTAATCAAGGATTATGATTTGGAAATCCACTACCATCCTGAAAAAACAAATGTTGTGGCAGATGCCTTGAGCAGAAAAGCCTACTGCAACTACCTCATGACCCACAACGACCAGCTGTTAGCTGAGATGAAGAAGCTTAATCTGGAGATAGTGCCTCGAGCTTGTGTGAATACTCTAAGTGTGCAACCAACACTGCATGAACAGATTAGACAAGCCCAGCTCAAGGATCAAGAGTTAATGAAGATCCGTAACCACACTGGAGAAAACAAAGCCCCAAATTTCAGAGTAGATGATAAAGGAACTCTATGGTATAAAGATAGAATTTGTGTGCCACAGGAAGGAAAGTTCCGAGAGATAATCATGGATGAAGCCCACAACTCAGCTTATTCCATCCACCCAGGATCTACCAAGATGTATCTTGATTTAAAGGAAAAGTACTGGTGGAATGGAATGAAGGCAGATATAGCCAAGTTTGTTGCAGAATGTGATGTCTGTCAGAGAGTCAAGGCAGAACACCAGAAGCCTGCAGGATTACTCCAGCCCTTACCAATCCCTGTGTGGAAATGGGATGAAGTAGGCATGGATTTCATAGTTGGTTTTCCTAAAACAAAGAAGGGATATAACTCTGTATGGGTAATAGTGGACCGACTCACCAAGGTCGCTCACTTTATTCCTGTACGAACCAACTATGGAGGAGACAAGTTAGCCCAGTTGTACATTGACAACATAGTGAAGCTACATGGAGTACCGAGCAGAATTGTCTCTGATAGAGGTACGCAATTTACCTCTAGGTTTTGGAAAAGCTTGCACTCTGCTTTGGGAACTAAGTTGGATTTCAGCACTGCTTATCATCCTCAGACTGATGGTCAGACAGAAAGGATCAACCAAATCCTTGAAGATATGTTGAGAGCCTGTGCACTGACCTATGGCAAAGACTGGGAGAAGAGTCTAGCTTATGCAGAATTCTCATACAACAACAGTTACCAAGCTAGCCTCAAGATGTCACCTTTTGAAGTGTTGTATGGCAGAAAATGCAGAACACCTCTGATGTGGTCAGAAGTTGGAGAGCGTTCCCTTACAGGACCCTCCATTGTTAAAGAGGCAGAAGAAAAGGTTGCAGAAATCAGAGAGAAGCTTAAGGAAGCACAGTCTCGTCAAAAGAGTTATTCAGACAAAAGAAGAAGGGATTTAAGCTTCCAAGTTGGAGACTATGTGTACCATAAAGTTTCCCCAATTAGAGGTACACGTCGTTTCCAGGTCCGTGGCAAGTTAGCGTCACGTTACATCGGACCTTACCGTGTGTTGAAGAAGATCGGCACAGTGGCATACAGGATTGAGCTACCACCAGAGTTGGCAGATGTGCATAACGTTTTTCATGTGTCCCAGCTCAAGAAGTGTTTGAGAATACCAGAAGAGCATGTATCTGTGGAAACTTTGGATCTGCAAGATGACCTACGATATCGGGAAGTGCCTATTAAAATTTTGGATGTAACCACCTGACAGACCAGAGGATCAACAGTCCGTCTGTACCGTGTTCAGTGGAGTCGGCACACAGAGGCAGAAGCTACTTGGGAACGAGAAGACGCCTTGAGGAAGGAGTATCCCCATCTCTTTGAGGACCAGCTTGAATCTCGAGGACGAGATTCCTTTAAGGGGGGTAGGTTTGTAACGCCCTGAAAATTTATCCTTAAAATTCGCAAATCAAATCGAAACTAAAATCGAAAGTTTTCAAAATGTTTTGAAAACCTTTCTCTCCCTCTCTGCTATCTGGGCCGTTTTCAGCCCGAGTTACCAGCCCCTTTTCCTTTGGCCTGGTCCATCTCCCCCTTTTTCCCTAGCTCTTTCGATCCAGCCCAGTATCGGCTCCCCGGCCCACTGGCCCAGGCAGCCCGAGGCCCTTTCTTCCTCCTCCAGCACAAGCACACGAGAGCTTCACCAACCTATCGACAAGCTTTTACTCGCCATCTGCCCAGCTACCGCCTTCACTCCTCTGCCCGCCTCGTCGCATCGAGCTGAGCCGCTCCAAACGCAAACCGACGCCCCGCACTGCGGCGCTGTAGCGCCATCACTCCGCCTGCCGTGCCATCCCGTCGCCACTGCTCGCGCACGCCGCTCCGCTCCACACCTCGCCCTGTGCCACTGCCGCTTCAATCCCGTCGCTCTGCTCCGGGCACGCCGCATCGCGACGCACCGCCCAGCTCTGCCAGCCCACGCCTCGCACTGCTCGCGCACAGCGGTGGAGACCCGAGCACAGCACTCGCCGTCGCGTCCGCTCCACCGTCGAGGCGTCCACGGCAAGCCTCACCTTCCCCCTCGCCTCCGGCTATAAATAGCCCTCGCCGAGCTCGTCCGCCTCACCGCACCACCACCAGGCCACCATCCCCTTCCCCAGCTCCGTTGAGGCGAAACCGGTCGTCTTCTCCAATCCCGGCGACCGCGCCGTCGATCTCCCGTCCGAGTTCGTCCCGGAGTCGATTGAGCGCAGGTGAGCGTCCCCAGCACCACCTCCACCTCCCCAGCCGCCCAATGGCCATCACCCTCGCCCCATTGAGCTCCATCTGTACAGCCATGGCCGCCACCTCTATTTTCCCATCGCAACTGCTGCTCCCAATGTCGAAGGCTCAAATTGGTGCCTCAAATGGATGCGCCATAGCCTACTCCTTCGATTCCCCCACTCCCTAGCTTCCCTCCCGGCCTCTTCCCATGCTGATTTGAGCCTCTGGTGCTCGTCCATGGTGAGAGGGAGCAGAGGAGGAAGAACGCTCCTGTATCGATCCCTCTCCCGATCCGTTTTCCTCCTTGGGCCAGCAACATAAGCACCAGCCACATAGGCTTGAGGCCCACTCGTCCCTCCCACAGGCCCAAACAACCAGCAGCAGCCCAAAACACTCATGGGCTGGTCGACCATGGACCAGGCCCGTAAAGAAATATTTCCCCGAATTCATTTTCGGATTATCCCAACAGCCTACACTAGAAAAACAATATCTCCATCGTCCGAACTCCGATTGACCCGATTCTTCCTCCTAAATTCATCTAAAATCGAACTCTATCCCTTTCTACCAGTTTCATCTTTTGCAGAGCTCAACTTCTATTTCTTTTGTATTTATTTGTGTTTGTTTGCTTGTTTGTTGCTTGCCGGTTGTGCGTACCATAGCTAACGGAGAGTGGTTGTGCGTACCATAGCAAACGGAGAGTACGAGGAGGAGGAGGAGCAGGAACCAGGAGCCGGAGACTTCGAGCAAGAGCTCCCCGAGGACGTCAACGAAGGCAAGTCACAATCCGTTTTCCCTTTGATCATATTGCTCCTATGTTTTATAAACACAACCCGTAGAAGCCATTTTATTGCATGAAATGATTGCCCTGATGTTTGCAAAACCTTTGTGTAGTATGACCAAGACCACTGAGCCTTATATTACCTGCCCTAAATTATTCCCTGTTAAACCTAGGATATCCATGTATGAATATTATTTACGCATGGATGATTGCCTTGTTATAGAAATGCTTAGGACTGTGTATCACTAAGTGGTCTACTTATACTTAGCTTTCGCAAATGTGAAAACCGTGATTGGTGTTGTGTGGTAGTAGTAAGGTTGGGTGATAACTTAAGAAAGATGAATGAATGAACTTGGGTTAGAGCTGAGGTGATCCTGATGATATTTATGGAAGATTAAGTGTCGCCTCTGTGGTGTGCTTATGACAAGTGATATGGGAGATGAATGCCGCCTCTGTGGTGGGTTCATGTATGTGGAGATGATTGCCTTGGCTCATATAAGGACCGAATTGCTTGTGACATCCTACCTAGCCGTTTATTCAGCGCGACCACACTACCGTGTATGCGGCACGGCTTAGTCTAAACCCCGCCAGCTAGTCTGTTAATCGTCTGGAGGCTGGAGATGCATGGGAGCCCATGGAGCAGGTAGGTGGACGTGATGCAGACGTGTGCGACCCGGTCGAAGACCTAGATTAGAGGCTAGACCCCTGGATAACTCCCATGGCGATTAGTCGGGACGATGCTGTGATGGGTAATGGCTTTGTGAGTTTTCACACCCACGTCATGGGTGGCTTGTGATGCACTCAGATTGTGGGTACAGCGTACAACCTCTGCAGAGTGTTAAAATCTATTCAAATAGCCGAGTCCACGGTCACGGACATGGCTTTGGTTCGGTCCAAGAACTAGCATGGGATGGGTGCTTATCTCCTTGATGTGTGAGTTGTTTTAAGAATAGGTCCGGCCTTCCGCCGAAGGTTGTCGTGGACGGGGTGTCCGGCAACGTAAAACTTGACCAACCCTTAATATCTTAATTTGATGCTTTTGCTAAAATGCTTTATAAACTGAACCCCTGCATGTGTAAAACTTGCTTTATTGCAATGTTAAACCTGATGGCCTTTACCTTGCTACTGCCAAATGCATACCTTTATCCATTGATGGTAGGGTAAGGGTTGCGACTTGCTGAGTACTTTTGTACTCATTCTTTCTTGCTGATTACAGAGGAAGATCCAGATTTCGTCGACGCCGACGGTGAGGAAGACGATTGAGCTTGGTCTCGTCCGCACCCGAGCTGCCTGTGGCATTAGTCTACCGCTTAGTTGCTTCCGCTATGGTGTTTGATGACCTAGAAGTCATCTTCTGGTTTAGCTTTATATTTACTGTTGCCTATCTACTAGTGTTCTTGTTGCTTCTCCATCGACCCCTGCCAGGTCGCGACTTGTAATATCACCTGTTGTAAGACCTGATTGTACCAGCGACTGATCCAGGGACTGGTATAATAAAGTGTTTAAGCTCCTGGGATAACCGGGGCGCTTCACTCCCCCACCTGTTACGTTGATTTTTCATTCGAGTTGCAGCACCGTAACGCTAAAAAATAATGTTTTTCTCACCCCCGACGACACCGTACCCGCCCGCAACTCACCGAGCCTGATTTTAGGGATCGTGATTTATTCTTGCCTCGTCGTAGCTTGGCAATCCTCTGATTGCATTCCTCTTGTTACGATTGCATCCAAATAGAAATCTGCATAGCAGGATCTGCAGGTGACTGGCTCAGGTGCACGCATGGCGGGGTGGCGACGGCGCGACGGTGGCGAGCGGTGCGGGGGCGCGTAGATCAACGAAGTCACCCCGACGGGGAACGAGATTGGAGTGGCCGCAACTACCGCGTCCAGCGCAAACACGCCGCTGCGGCTAAGGTAACCATCGGTCCATCGCAGATACAGCACGAGGCACGCTCCATTCCCGTCGATCCGAAATTCGGATTCCGAATCGATGGTGCAGTGGCGGGGATGGCGTGTCGCTGCCATCGCACTACGCCACGGTCGTCAACCGCGCGTGCCATCGCCGGGTTTCATGTTGACGTCTTCTCCGCACTCGGCTGCCCTCTCTCCAGCGACGTCGTCGTCGGATTCCTCACCGCGACGTTGTCACTGACTACTCCTCCCTAACGGCGTCATCCCGGTGCCCCGACGACGACGACCTCGCCGCCTTGTTGACTACATGGTCTGTGGTGTCTCCGATCTGACCATGCCCTGCTCGATTCGAGGTCGCGGTGCTTCGATTTGTCCCGATCGATCCGGGCGCTGGTACCTCATCCTCCGTACTGCAGCCAAGGTACCCTTCCTTCTCTGCCAACCTCTCCGGCATTGGCTTCCTCTGCCGGAACCGTCCTCCGTGCTAGACCTCATGGACAAGTCTTCATGGACCACGCCTCCCCTTTAACTCTGGTACATGTATATGGATGCACGCACCAGTAGATGAACATGGTGTCGATGTATTCTCTGTTTTCTTGGTAATTGATAATTATCTTGTGAACTTTTTCGAAACTAATTGTTTACTAAGTTTTTGTTTCATGACACGATTACAAACTTGATGCATTAGGGCAACCGAATGAAAACTATATAACGAGACCTGTGTGAAATTTCATCAGTTCAGCCTCTACATTAGAACTTTGGAAGTATTTTTATGGGAGCTCTGCATGGTGCAATCAAGGCTAATAACAAAAAGGATTTATAATTGGTAATGGGCAGGGAGGAAGCAGCACCATCTTGGAAGGTCATCAACGTTTGCATTATCTGGAAATGGTGAGTTTGTTGTCCGAGAGAGTTTTTTATCATGGATATTTTTAGATTTTCATTCTCCCCACACTTTTTGGATCTGCAATGGCTAGGTAAATCATTTTAGGAACATGGTACCTTGACATCATTTGAATGTTTGTAGGATCTTGCGTGTAGTTTAATTAATTCATATTTCAAGTGATGTTGTGGGCATTGTGCATTTGAACAGTTGCAGTGCACTTTGAGATTTGGATGTGACCTGGACCTCTGCTCAAGATTGCTCTTGCTCAATTGGTTATGAAGGGC